>JAMKQA010062812.1:0-14097 GCA_024699735.1 Posidonia australis
TCTCCCCTACTTGTCTGGATTTCTAATTGGGCTGCAGGCTTGCTACGGGTTTAGGATTGGTTTAGCTAATAGGATTAGGTTAGCCACATCCAAAGCAACATCTGGAAAGCTCATCTATGAGTCACCTCAAAATCGGGGTGTCTACACATGGTATTTATAGATGATATTTTTAGTAATATGAATCAAAATGAAAAAATAGATGGATATAATAATAAAATTAAGGAAACCTTATATGCATTATGTAACCATGCCGACGAGGGTGGCCTACAAATTGGTGATATGTGTGCCAAAGGAGCGGCAAAGCCACGGCAATGAGAAAAGGGGAAAAAAAAAATGCAAAAATGCAGGAGTCGCCACCTAGTCTATTAGGGAAGATGAGGAAAACCATAAACACATGAAAAATCATACAAACAAACAAAAAGGGGCTGCGCAAACCAGAAATGCGGGTAAGGGTCCTGTTACATGCGAGGAAGGTGTTAGGTATCCTCGCACGCCCGATGAATCAGTCTTCTAATGATTTCTCTTTTGCAAATGAAATGTCGGCTTTTCAGCCTTTTGCTGTACGCCCGAGGGCGATATGCCATGCCATGCAAATGCTCGTGGTGTCTAAAGTATAGGTGCATGATGTATAGGGGTGTGTCCTAATGCTCAGAAATATCGCTCGTGTGCCAGGCCAAGAGTTGATGCAAGAGTATTGCATAATAAAATCATAGATCTAATATCTTGAGCGATTTATCATCCTTGCTTTCTATATGCCTAAATGCAAGCTAAAATGCTGGAAAACTGCTGGAAACAGAGATGTGCCTTCCTAATGCATCAAGGAAGAGAAAAATCAGATGAAAACCCAGAAGTCAATCGGGTCAAGAAAGCAAGCAAAACATATAAAAATCATGCTGTGTGCTACTGGAAAGAGGCCACTGTGCCTGTTTGGTGCGCCAGACTGGTGCGTCAGTCTGGAGCGCCACCTATGTGCGTCTAGGTGGGTCAGTAATGTATGCAGAGGCAAAAACAGAAAAGCCAGGTAAAGCAAAACATCAAGGGGTCCACTCTGGAAAAGCATGCAACAGAAATCATTCTGGAGGAACTTGGAAAACAGGATTAAAAAGGGTTTAAAAATGCAAATGCAATGCAATGATCTTGAGCTCAAGGGCCTGAAGCCTCACACAAGATCTCATCTATGTGAACTAGATGCAGGAAGCAATGATCCAACCAAGCCTTTGGATCATGGACTGATACACATGATTCTCACAAGGGAGTAAGGTGCAATCAGTCTACCAGTTCAGCCTAGAGTTGAATAACAAAGCAGAGAAAATAAATGGAAAACAGTTTGATTGAAAGCTGAAAACATGCTGGTGGCATGTAGGCAAACTAGAGAATCAATCAGAAAGAAACAAGCTCAAAACTCCGCGGTAAAGCCATGCAAGTATGGTGCTAAATGCGAGTGCTCTGATCTCTGACCAGTCTGGTGCGCCTGCTGAGTGCGCCAGACTGGTGCGCGAGTTAGGTGCGACAGGGATGTACGCCCTAGGGATTCTGGATCAGATTGTGACCTTATCCAGAACCCACCCAGCGGAGATACATGGGGGATCTATGCAAGTGCTAAAAGGCTCATGCCATGATAAAATTGGGAAACATGCTGCAATTGTATAGGGTCAAGAATCACCATGAAAACAAAGCATTTGAAGCCAAAGCAAGTGAATGGGTTCATGCATGTGTGAAACGCTTAAAACAAACATGATCTGGATGAAACGAATCAAAACATGTATAAATGATGATCAAATGCGCATGCTTCCACGTGTAAGGGCATACATGGTGCATGGCAAAATATTGTATGCAAGGAAACAATAGCTCATGTAGATTACATGCTAGAAGTGCAAACATGGATTAACATGGAGATTATTTGCATAGAAAAAACAAGCATGATATCATAAAACTTCATGAACATGGAACAAAGCAGATCATTCGTAGAGTTTTTAGCATGCTTCATCAAGTTCTGAAATGGCATTAAGAAAATAAAAAGGAGGTAGAATGCCTACCTCACGAAGTGTTCCTCCTTTGCGATATCAGAGATAAGAAAACCTTGGTTGCTTTGGAAGACTCGGGGATGCAAGGAGGTACTCCAGGGGACGAAAATAAGCTGTTGGACTGGTGTAGAAGCTCGTGCAGAGGTCGGGCTTCAGGGTAGAACGTGGCTGGGTGCAAGGTTTCTACTCAGGATTCTCAGCTCTTAGGATTTCGTCTTCTTGAAGGTGGTGCCTATGGGGGTCCTTTTATAGGGAACTCTCAGGGGTAAGTTACAGGTATAAGGAGAGTCTCGTAGACGAAGAGCCTGGAATATTCCACGGCACATTCGCTACTGGAGGTAACAGCCAAGGAAGGTGGAAAGCCAGCAGCTGCAGCCTGCGCAACGTTGTGCGCCAGGAATGTGCGCTGGCTAAGTGCGCCACCTATGTGTGCTAGGGAAGTGCGTTAGGTTGATGTGCTAGGTTGGTGTGCTGGGTTGATGTGCTAGGTTGGTGCTCTCCCCTATTGGTCTGGTTTTTAGATTGAGCTGCAGGCTTGTTGTGGGCTTAGGGATTGGTCCAAGGGTCAGCCATATCCAAAGCAACAATTGGAGCCTTATCAATGAATCACCTCAAAATCGGGGTGTCTACACATTATTTGAAGAATATGTTAATAATTATGGTGAAAGTAGTTCTAGTGCACATACATTTAGTTTTATAGGATCACATAGAAGTAGTAATAGTAGTAGTAGTAGTTCATTTTGGAGTAGATTAAATAATAAAAAAGGAAAATATGTAAAATCAACAACTAGTAATGAATTAGAAAATTATTTAGAATGTTAGTTTGCATTTAGTGATATTGAAATGGATAACTTAGATGTATTAAAGTGGTGGTCTTGTACTACTGTTAGGTTTCCTATAGTTTCTAAGATGGCTAAAGATTTATTAACAATTCTGGCGTCTACTGTGGCGTCGGAGTTTGCCTTTTCTGCAGGAAAAAGAGTTTTAAGTGATAGAAGATGTAAATTATCAGAAAAATCTGTAGAAACCTCTGTCTACTTGAAAGATTGGTATGATATAGTTGATCGTCTACAAAATTTAAACTTAAACGACGAATCAGAAGACGAAGAGACAACAACTTTAATAGGGACGGAAGCTTCTGCTATAGATTAAAAAATATGAATAAATTTTTTTTGTATAATTTTTATTATATATTAATGTAATAATTGTAATTTGTAAATGTTTTATGTAAATTGTTGAATATCATAATATCTGATGTAAATGTAAAAATGTAAATTTCAAGTTTTTTTATGTATCTAGGATATTAATGTAAATTTCATTTATTTAATAATAAATAATTTTTTAATTTAATAGTTATTGTAAAATGTTGAATATCTTTTCAATTTTTTTAATTTATATATTAATTATTTAATAATAAATATATTTTTTTAATTTAAAAATATTTGGACCGGCCTGGGCCGGCCCATGGACCGGTCCACTAGTTGGTCGTGGACTGTGTTGGGCCGGCGATTTTTATCTGCTGCCTGGTCTGGTCCAGGCTCACTCAGGCCTAAATTTTTTTGGGTCGGGCTGGACCAGTCCGGCTTGATTTACACCTCTATTTATGGCTAGCCTAACTCCCCAATACCCAATTATTATCCCTCCTTCATATGAAACCTACAACTAGTTGGAATTTCTCTCCTCCTGTGACATTGCAACCGATTCTCACATGGTCAAGGAAGATTTAACAGTCCATCTGTCCAACAATGGCCTCATACTCTCGAATGGGAAATCTTTGATATCTCCAATGGCACGTTTCTTGTATAGTTTCCCACCCAATCTCTTAGAGACGAAACCTTAAATCCCTTTGATACTGTCCTCCCAAATATTTTGGTTTCTTTCACTCCCTAGTCCATACATACGAACTATGTTTACACTCTTAGTAAGGAGGGTTTCTAGATTTGTTTGAAAGGCATCCCTCAACACCTATGAAGTGTTAATCTCTACTACATGATGATTGTGGTTTTTCCTGAGTTATTGGAAGTTGATTTAGCAATGAAAATGCCCGATATCTAGATTATGCTCGACTCAAAGTCTGGCTGTATCTAGGAAAGGACCTTCTTGACCTTCGTTACTTCTCTTACACTAGAAATGTCAACCCCCTTCAATTTTCTAAGGTTTGTGATATTTGCTCCTCCTCTACTCTCTGTTGGGGAACACATATTACTCCTTTCTCGATAGGTTCCTTTACTTACAGAGGTCCACACAAGTCCTATGGAAAATATTTTAAAGGAAATCAAGGAAGAAGAGATAGTCACAGTGGTTGTGGTGTCAACTCCAACAACAACGTATGAACTAGGTCTAGCTATGGGTATGCGTGTGGTGCGTGTGCTTCTGGGCATGCTCACCTTATGTGAAGGCCCCCTCCTCCTCAAACTATTGATCTTGGTTTAGTATCATGTCCTTGGCTAAAAAATCTTGCAACCAATACCCTAGATAACAGAGAAACCCATGTTGCACTGTGTCCTTCTTCGGCCATGTAGTTTGACAAGGGTGCCATTCTCTCCAATTCTACAGTTACCCTAAATCCCCCCTGCATCCTAACCCTGCTATCACAACTTGAACCCCTTCTGAGCAATGTGATGTTAGAAGTACTCGCTCATCCTCAATAGGAAAGCCAGTCATGCATAGTGGTTATCAACCTAAATCCTCCTCCAAGAGCTCTGGGCCTAATGAGACAAAACTCTGTAAAATTAAGAAAACTTAGCTCAAAGCACTTCTTGCTACCCTTGAGGACATGGATAATGAGGAATTTGAGGATGAATCTAATGCCAATGCATCTGCTCCCACTCAACAAACCATTCTCCCGACATCTACAGATAACACTTCTCAAAATCCTTTGAATGCTTATTTGCCTGAGATGAGGTTTACTGCATCTTGCTCTGTATCTGATTCTTCATCCCTCTTGGAATCTTCTTCTAATTCATCGAGTTTCTTCACTGACAAGGAAGATTTTTCCAATGTTATCTTAATGTAGAACTCATACTTTGAATTTTCGTCTTTTTGTTCTAAAATTGGTTTTACCTTTTATAATAATGATGAGGCTAAATCATTTTTTGATTGTGTTCATGTCCAATAGAATTTGGCAACTATTAATTTAGATTATAGTAATGCATGTGTTGAGCAATTGAATGCTCTAAGCTTTTAATTTTCTTTCTCCAAGGTTATTCTAGCATAGAATATCAAAGGACTGGGTAGCAGTAATAAGCGTAGAGAATTTAGAAATCTTGTGTGACGCCACAAAAGTGATTTCCTTATTGTTTGTGAAACCAAAGCTGACTCTTTTTCTTAACCCCTTCGCAAATCCATTGGGGGTGGTAGACAAACTTGTTGGAAATTTCTATCTTTACAAGGTTTTATTGGTGCTATTTTGATTAGCTAGGATACCACAATAACTTCTAAATTAGAGGTAAATTATGAAAATTATTCTTTGTCTATAAAATTTAAGAACCACATTGATTCCTTTGAGTGGTGACTCACTAAGATTTATGGGCCATGCTCACCACCCCACAAAATTATATTTCTAGAGGAACTTAGATCTTTACAATCCTTGGTAGGTAATAATTGGGTTATTAGTGGAGATTTCAATATCGTTAAATTCTCCCATGAACAATCCAATAGGTCTACTATCACTCCACTTATGTCACAATTTAACAACTTCATTGTGACTTCTAGTCTTGTAGACTTCTCACCCACCAACTACTCCCACACTTGGTCAAACTTTCAAAAGAAGGCAATATTTGTCAAGATTGATTGTTTTCTTGTCTCTCCCACTTGGGAATCCTACTTTCCCAACTCTATTTGTTCTAGAAAGGGAAGGATGATTTCTAATCATATTTTTATCTATCTCGACACTAAACCACCTGGTTGGGGACCTTTCCCCTTCAAATTTTATAGATCTTGACTTCTATCTGAAGGTTTTGATAATTTAATTCAGGATTGTTGAAAGAATTTTTCATCTAACGTAGATCCTATTGCCAAAATCTCTTCCAAACTAAAAGCTTTAAAATGTACAATCAAAAATTGATTTCTTACTCATAGAAATGATTATTGCACTCAATTAGTAGAAATAGAAGACATAACACATAGACTGGATGTCCAAGCTACATCCTCCCCCTTATCCATGAAGGAATGGCATCAGAAACAAGCTCTAAGAAGGGAACATTTTCATGTCCTCCTTGAATAGGAAATTTACTATAAGCATTATTTTTGTATTTAATGGTTAAAAGAATGTGACCTAAATACTTCTTTCTTTCATGAAGTTGTCAATAATAGAAGAAGAAAAAATTCCATAACCTCGCTGTTTATTAATGGTAGTTAATCTAATTTGCCAACCTTATATGCAATGTAATCAAGGATCATTTTTATTATCTTTTTAATAAGACCTAGGCTCTTAGGATTTCGTTGAATTGGAATCTCCTTTTACCAAAAAAATTTACTCAACCTCAAGATATTGAGATTCCATTTTCTGAAGAAGAAATTAAATGCAATGCTTTCTCTCTTCTAAAAGATAAATCCCTAGGACTTGATGATGTCCCTTGTGCTTTTATCATCATTTTTGGAATATGATTAAAGGGGATATGATTGATCTTATTCAACTATTCCATCAGTCAAATAACATTGATGCCTTGCAATGTATTAATCAAACCTTTATTGCATTCATTCCTAAAAAAAGCAAGGCTGAAAAAATTAAAGATTATAGGCCTATTAGTTTATTAATGTAACGCCCCCAAACCGGACGCTATGAGGTCTAGACTACTAAACTAGGATGAATGCACTTAACAAAAGAAAGTTAACTATAATCTACCTATAACCTGTGTGTGCGGCTAGTGGCTCCTATCACCGAATACCAAACTAAACTACAACCCAACTTGAGAACTCTAGATCTAAATGCTGGATTCAATCCCTTTACGAACTTCTTAGCTCAGCCCTTCTTGGTGGCAATGGTTTGGGAGAACTGCTCCAGTCGATGGAAGGCGGTTTCATACTTTGCCATAAAAAGATTCCCCTATTTCAAGTTCCTAAAGTCCCTGTCTAGCTTGTCCTTTTCATGTCTGGGAAAGAACCTCTCATAAAATACTTCTCGAAAATCTTCCTAGGTGATCATTAGTAAGTCCTGGTTGGGGAACTTCGTGCGGCATGTAGACCTCCACCACTGGTCGTCATCACATCTGAGCTGAAACGTGGCTAACCGAACCCATTTCTATGTTGGGCACTCCATGCCCTCCAATATCTTTTCCACTTCTTGAAGCCATGCCTTGCATTTCTCTGGCTGACCGCGCCCATCCAAGGTTGGCACTTCCAACTAGCAGAAATGCTTAATCCATGAGTTGCCTTTGGCCTCATCTTTGTGACTGTTTCTAATGGACTGGATGAGTCCCCGCATCATCTCTCCTAGCTCATGTCTCATGTCCTACCAGGTGCCTCCGCCCTCCTTAATGTCAGATCCTGACGTTGAATTCCTACCTCGGCCTCAACCTCTCTGCATAGTGCTACCATCAAAAAACACATATACAAGTCAGGTGCAACTCTCTCTTTCTCGTGCAGTCTTATGGAGCCACTAACTCGAACACCACCAAGCCAATGTACTTAGTACAACCTAGTACTCTAATACCACTCTGTAATGCCCTCAAACCGAATGCTACGGGGTCTAGGCTACTAAATTAGGATGAATGCACTTAATAAAAGAAAGTTAACTATAATCTACCCAGAACCTGTGTGTGTGGCTAGTGGCTCCTATCTTCGAACATCGGACTAGAGTACAACCCAGCTAAGCACTTGAAAACAAAAACAAGGTAAAAACACGTGTGAGTAGCTTCAAAGTCACATAGTACGCGTTTCCCAAGAAAACACAATAGAAAACACTTATAACTAATTTCTAGGTTTCAAGAACTTCCTTAAACTTTTCTGGATATTTGTCTAAAAATTTCAATCTGGGTTCTCACTGGAATCAAAACTCTGAATAAATCTCTAATTAAAATTCTGGAAGTACTTTTCAGGAAAAACTTGGTAAATTAAGTTTTTTTAAAACCTTTCTTTCTATTCCAAAACTCATGCACTAATCTATTGCATTTCAGGAAAACATTGCTAGGACTAGACTCCAGCCTAAAATTAAATCTCGAATCTAACTAAACACAATTCTTGGCTGGACTAGCCCAAAAACTCTGATCTCGTCTCAGCTAGAATTGAGCTAAAACACAGCTCAATTCTAGCTTAAATCTAATTTCTGAATCTTAAATTTGAAAATTCTTTCCTTTTTTGGTGCCACCTTAATCAGGGGTGACCTGGCCACAAACGGAGGGAGAGGCACTAACCCTAACTTCCTATGCTGCCACGGTGAAAGTTTCCATGCTAGGCATTCCACCATTTACCTCGGCCAATAAGTCGCACTCTTGGGCTTCTCAGGCCCCTTTGAGCCAACAAGCTCTCTCACTATTCTCTATGCACAGGGATGCGTTTCCCAATGCCCCTTTCTATCTAGATGTTTAGCTCATGGTTATCTTACCCAGTCCATTCAATACCTTCTCTAGGCACCCAGTCTTTCTAATCAGGGCCAACTCTAAAAAAATCTTATTCTGAAAATACGCATCTTTTCTTTGAAATTTCTTTTTCTTTAAAACTCTTTTTGTTACAAAAATCTTTATATGAAACCATTCTTTTATTCTGAGATATCTCTATAAATCTCTATCTAAACACCATGCCAAAACACCTCAAATGGTAATAAGAATCTATGTATAAAACATCTTCATAGAAACTATCTTATTCGGCTCTAGGGTCTAGTTCGACATATCAAACCAGATCGACAGACTGAAATGGGCCCAGGTGCCCAGATTGGTCGATCGAACTTTCGGATTGATCATTCGAATTTTCTTGGTTCGGTTGATTAAAACATTTCGGTCGACCGAAATCCCTTGGAACAAAAGATTGGAACATTTCGGTCTACCGAAATAGGGCTCTGAACTGAAAACTGATAGAAAAAAGACATACCGATTTTATTTGGTATACTAAATTTCCCATTTTCAGCATACTTCTCCCCAAATCTTGCTCACTTGTTTGTCAAAAATGTGACCTCTGACGGACTCCTTTCCGATCAACTATAAGTTTTACATAAAACATATGTTCTAGCATACCAAGTCTACTTTCATTTGGGACAAGTTTCATCAAAAACCATAGCATATATCTCGAGATACGAAAATCACAAGCTCAAAGACTCATTCAAAAACATGGTAGCATGCCTCTTTGAAAAATCAACATAAATTCATCACAATTCATGGAAAAATCTCCAAAATTCCATATGTTCATCATCTAACTCAAATCTATCCATTTTCATGTCTTCCATACTAATTCATGGCATAATTCCAAGATGGAGGCTTAAAATATAAAAGAGGAATGAAGAAGGGAACACTACCTAGAGACGATCTTCGGCGATCCTTCCTCCTCGGTGACTTCCTCTCTTTTTCCTGGTGCTCCTCCAACTTCTAGGATCTCCGGAGGCCCTCTTCCACCATCAGCGACCACCACCTCTCTCTCTCCTTCTCTCTTTTTCTTCTTTAGTTTTCTCTCTAGCACTCTCTTTCCCTTCTCTTTCTCTCCTTCCCCTCGCTTTGCCTCCCTTCATCGTCTCCTTCCCTCTTATAGCAACCGCCTTCCTTGTGTCACCTTGTGTCGCCGACCAGCTCCAAGGATCTCAACAAAGAAGGTATGGCGAAAGGTTGCGAGTTACTGTGGCGAGCACAATAGAAGGCGGTGGAGGCTGTGCGGGTTACTGTGCTGAGTTGACTCAGCTGCCAACCCAACCCCACATAGTCCCACACATGCACACATGGCACACACACACACACACACGTGGCACACTTGGGTCCAAATTACCACACAATAGGAAAAATACCAGAGATATTACTTAAAAGAGGGCTCAACACCAATATCTCATTATTAAGCTAATTATCCATATTACATTACTTAATGACATTCATTCTAGATAATCTAGGCACAAATATTACAATTAAATAGTAATTATAAAATTATTTTAAATGTCTTGCCTCTAGGCTTAGCCCTATTCTCAACACTCTTTTAGATGATTCTTAAAATGCATTTTTTCCTAGCCACAATATTAATGATTGTTTCCTAATGGTACAGAAAACACTTCATCTCCTTCACTCTTCCAAAAGACAAGAAATTATGCTTAAATTAGACTTTGAAAAGGCTTATGATAATGTAAATTAGGATTTTCTAATGAATGCCCTTAAGGGATTTGGTTTTAGAGAAAAATGGATGACCTAGATGAAAATGTGCATCTTTTCAACAAAATTCTCTATTCTAGCCAATGACTCATCTAAAGGTTTTTTGGAGTCTCAAATGGACTTAGACAAGATAATCCTCTATCTCCATTATTATTTATAATTGTTACTCATGTTTTAAATAGAACGCTATATTTGGAAAAAGACAATAATTTAATTGAAGAAATAAAATTCCATCATAATGATCCTGAGATATTAAATATATAATATATTGATGACACTCTGCTCTTTCTAATCCCATCTGATAGCTATATCATCAAACACAAAAGAATTCTTTACTGCTTTTATACTTGTTCTGGACTAAAAAACAATTTCAATAAATTCTACTTAGCTAGAATTGGAATTTTTAAATCCTTAGTTGATAGATACAATGCTATGCTAGGGTGTACTAGGACTACTCTTCTAATCTCCTATCTAAGTCTTCCCTCGCATTTTAAAAAGCTTCTTATAATAATTGTGCTATAGTCATAGATAAAATTACTGGTAAACTAGAATCTTGGAAGTCTAGATACTTATCCCTTGGGGGAAGACTTACCCTCCTCAATTCAGTGTTATCAGTAATTCCAACCTATTATCTATCTATCCTTCATTTACCTGTTATGGTGGAGAAGGAAATTGATAGAATTTAAAGGAGATTTTTGTAGACTTCAAATTCTTTTAGAAATAAAGGTATCCCACTTGTTAAGTGGTAAAGTATCTGTTGGAAAAGGTAATAAGATGGTTTGGGGATTATTAACATTAGAAATTTTAGTACTGCAGTTATGTGTAAACTACTTTAGCAGCTTCTTGAAAATAACAATGGACTTAAATAACCCATCCTTCTCAAGAATAGATAATTTCTATCATAACAACTTAGGGACTTTATTGAATGTCTCCTCTAGTAATTACTCATCACTTTGGTAGGAATTAAAGTTTTATTACCCTATAGTTTACGTTTTCACTAGATTTTTAGTTAACAATAGCAAGAAAATCCTTTTCTGGGAAAATAAATAGATTGCAAATACTTCTCTTAAATTTGTTTTCCTTGACTTATTTTCTTTGGCTAAGAATAAAAAAGTTTCTTTTGCAAAAATGCTCTTGACATTTCTAAACAAATGGTTGGTAGCATTCAACAATAGCATGTTTCTTTCTTCACAAAACCCTAGTCTCCATTTTTTGCAGCTATATGGTCTTTTGAACTCTACTTTCTTGTCAAACGAAGAAGATTTTATTTCCTAGATCTTTACAGTTAATGAAAAATTCACAGTCTAGAGTTACTATAGCATTTTAAATGATGGAGGACTAATGTCTATACATAGGAAATCCATCTGGAAATGTGTTACTTCCTTTAAAGTTAAATTTTTTGTATGGTTGGTACTTTATGATAAAATTTTATTTAGATCTAATTTAATTAAGAGGGACTGATCTGGTCCAACTCGTTGCAAAATTTGTGGTGCGAACGAGGAATCAACTTTATATATTTCTTGCATTGTTCTACTCCTAAAGCTATTTGAGAATTCTTATTAGTTGATGCAAACAATTATTTACATGGTATCAATATTTCTGAAACTTTTTCCGTATATGCTACTTTCAAGTTCAACATTTGTCTGTGTGGTTGAAACACTTTTGTTCAAATTACAATCTGACGCTTATAGTTGAACAGAGATGAAGTTACATTTAAAAATCAGGATAGAGATATTTTCTCAATATTTCACCACATTCTGTACTAACCTCTTGTTGGATAGAAAACTTATTTGTCAGATAGGGACTAGATCATGCTTCCATATCACATGCTTTGAGGCAGATGAAGCTTGATTGGGACCATGCTCACACCATGATGGATGATCCACTACCTGATGCACTAATTAGTGAAAATGCAGTTGTGGGAGCAAGCGATAGTCTACCACTGCCTCGACTATTGTGGCTCCAAGCTCCTCAGACCCAACAGCATAGGAATATTAAGCCAATAAATCATTGGTGCTCAAGGTTTTTTTGACAAACTTTAATATGGATGCTTATGTTATGTTTTGCCCTATCTAGCTTATGTTATGTTATATTCTACCTTGCCTAGCTTATGTTCTTGGTTGTAACAATATTTTACCTCCTAACCTATGTGGAGAAATGAAAATTGTATTTTTCTATACTTGGTGGTGGTCCTCATTGCCAAGTATGGACATAATATTCATATACTACCGTTTACTAAAAAATAAAGGTCTCAAGGGAAAATTTTTTTGAAGGTTAACATTTTTGTTTGAGAACATATTTTCAATCTCGAACGATTATATGTCACCTTGTTGAGACGAGTTTATATAGATAAAATAATCACATTGGTGAAAAATATTCATCTACTAGGAAAAGTATGAATTTACATAAAATGTGTTTTGGACAAACAAAGCCTCACATAATTTTAATATAGTATGTTGTTAATTTTTTTTTCAAGTATTCCACTCTTGAAATTGAAAATCAATATATTAAGATTTTAGACAACATATATGTATACGTTTTTATCTTTCATCTTATCATTCTTGAATAAATGTACATGATGAGGAAATTTGAGCATCCAAGAGAGAATTTGCCTCATCTAAGAAAATGTGTTCCTCTCATACCAGTTCTTATATTATAAAATTTAATTGGTATGTGTGTGATCATTTACATCTTTTTATACTTCAATCTTCTAGGCTTACATCTAATTTTCGAAGTAATGTTCATACTCATTCTTTATTCAAATGCACCACCTTTACAAACTAAATCAAATGAGAAACGGTACATTTATAATTTTTTTTTTGCAGATATAAATGACTATATTAAAGTTGAATCTAGTTGTGAATGATATGTCAAAAGAAGTCTTTTATAGGTCATTTAGATAAATACATTCTTTTTTATGATAAATAAATATTTTTACGAAAACCTATCATAACTAAAGCTGTTGAACAAGTACATTTTTAATTAAAAAATACAACTTATAGAATATTATTAACTATAACTGATAGAAAATTTTAAAAAAAAATATAGAAAATCTATGATATGACCAAGTAGATAAATTTGGACTTTAGTCATTATCTTTAATTATAATATTATAGTTACATAGAAAAAAATTAGGTCATCCTAATACATGTTAGAAAAATAAAAAAAAATCATCTTAGTGCTAAATAATTATAGGATAAAGAGTCAAATAATTGGTCATGTTGGATAAAACAAGATGGACAAGACAAACCTGATCATATAATAGTCTCATGTTCCCTAGTCTCATATTTTAAGTCGACTTAGCTCCCAAAGTCCTACAATAGCTAATTATGCAAACATCTCATACATGAAAACTCAAAAGATAGAAAATATTTTGTTATACGTCCAATAGCAAAAGCCCCATGAATCCAAAAGAAGTCAAGAAGTGGATTTGAATCCGTGAAGAAGGCTGGAACTTGAAGAAAAATCTGCAGCAAACCCTAACCACTGCCTTTGGACCCCCTTGGACTCCAGCACTTGAATCTTCCATTTCACTTGTTGAAATGGGTCTGTAAGCTTCCTAAACTTTCTCCATATTGTTCCAAAGCTTCTGGATTTTTTGGGGAATTTTTTGTGAAGGCTAGTTCGTGCATTTGATCTTGGTGTTCTTGCTGAATTTGGTGGATTTCTGCTAGTCGGATTTGAAGTTAGGGTTGCCAAGTGCTTTGATATTTGATTGCTTGTTGATAATCAGATCTTGTGCCAATTTTTGAATTCATGGATGTGCTTGAAGTTTGCCTAATTCGTGTTCAACA
>JAMKQA010062813.1:0-10451 GCA_024699735.1 Posidonia australis
GGCGTATAGCAAGAGGCTGAAAAGCCGACATTTCATGGGTGAAATCAAGGAAGACCGATTTTATCGGGCGTACGAGGGTGCCTAACACCTTCCTCGTGCGTAACAGGGATCCTTACCCGCATTCTAGTTTTTATTTCGTAGACTTGTCCTTCTTCTTTTTTTGCATGATTTTTCATGTATATGGTTTTCCTTGTCTTCCATAATAGATTAGGTGGCGACTCCTTTATTTTACTTTTTTTCGACGTGATTTTGCCGACCGATTTCGCAATTATTTGCGAAATCTCCTCGCCGGCATTGTTACAATGACGAAAATTGTGAAAATCGAGAAACTCTCAGAAAGCGTCACAGAAATCAGTGGAAACTTGAAGAAATCCAAGAAAATCAAATTGGCAAAAATAATCCTCATTCGGGATAATGTTGGCATTGTTAAACCTGTTAATGTACGCCCTTAGGCGATGAAAAGCCAAATCAAATCAAAACGCGAAAATCGGAAGAAATCTGGGAAACGATGAAAAACCAAGTTTGAAATGAGTTAAAAATGCGCACACGATGAAAGGAAGAAAGCACAAGAAAATATGCATGAAAAGTGCAACAAAATGTGCAAAATGCATGTAAGAGTGTAAAAATGTAAATTCCAGGGGCTTTTGTGCAAAAATCCCAAATTCTTAGTGACAACTAAAATTCTGATGCTAAATCATCCAAAATACATAGAAAAACACATTTTATGTAATTTTGAAGAAATCTGGGATCAAATGTGCAAATCTATGCATTTTTAGTCAAATTGAAGATTCCTAGGGGATAAAATGCAATTTTGCCATTAAAACATTATTTAATGCAATTCTGTGGAAATTCAGGGTAAAATATGCAAGAAAAAGAATCCATGTTTGAAAACAGGGAGTTCTAGGGACAATTCTATAATTTTACCCTAGAAAACATGCATTCAATGTGAAATCTGTAAAATTCAGGGGCTAAAATGCAATTTAGGTCACATTTGAGCAAATATTTAAATTCCCAGGGTTTAATTTGCAATTTTGACAGAGAAATATGCATTCGGAACTATTTCTATAAAGCTCAGGGTTTTTTATGCAAAATTCTGGACTTTAATGTGTGAAAAATAACTCAAAGGGTCTTATACCAAACTTTAAAGCATGAAAGGCATTAACAAGATTATTCAGGGGCCACATTGCAATATTTTCCAATCAAACTTTATTCAAATGATTTAAAAAAAACATTGCAAAGACCTAATTGTAAGAAAAAGGACCTACTTGTAAGAAAAGAAGGACCTAACTGTAAGAAAACAAAAGTTTCAAAAGTTATTTAAAAGGAAACTTATTTTTTATTTTTTTAAAAGAAAAAGAATCAACGACCGTCGGGAAAGGAACTCCGCCGTCGACGACCGCCGGGATGCTCCTCCAGAGCATCCCAAAGCCTGATCGAAGATCAGAAAGCACAATGAGCAAGAGGAGAAGAGAAGAAGAGGATCTAGTGGTCTGGATCACGGCCTCGATGGCTGGAATAGGCCTCCCACCTCCCTCGCCGTCGGGACAGCTCTAGTGACGACGTCGGAGAAGGAGATACTGGAGGGCTGCGGCACATCGCTCAGGGGTCCAAGAAGCTTGGAGGCGACGACTGGAGCATTTCCCCTCTTCTAGAAGCAAGAATGGGACACTCCACCCATTCTCAGACCTCGCTCGTCGTCGACGCAATCCAACTCGGGCGAGCTCGAATGTGCTGGCAATCCAGGGCTCGAGGCTTGGCTTCAATGGCTTCGAAGTGCTAGGGGCGCGTCGTGGAGTGTTTCTGGATGCTTAGAGAGGCACGGCGAGGCTGGAGGCACGCGATCGACCGTTGTGATCAGTATTCTTCCCTGGCGACGGCGAAATGTTGCGACTCTGGCGACCAACTTTTGGAGGCTCAGCGAGGTGTTGAAACGACGTTCCGACGAGTGGAGACGCAAGAGGTAGATCAAGCACTGTGAGGCACGAATCAAGCTCTGGACTCATGCCCCCACCTAGGCCACCGAAGAATTGCTCCGGTGAGGCCTGAGAGCTTGATTCCAACCCAGGAACACCTCTCGCTTGATTGGAATCAATCGGGGAAGGAAGAGGGAGATCCAAGAATCTAAAATGAAGAGAAATTGAGGCTTGTGGAGGGCGTACCTGGTCTAGCAGTGGAGTTGACCGTCGGAGCTCACCGGAGGCTACTAGAGCTCACCGGAGATGACTGGAAACTCTGGTTTCTCTCCTCCACAAGCTTCCTCCTTACTCTAGGATCACTCTGGTTGCTCTGATTGGGGGAAAAGGCTTTGGGAAGCTCTTCTCTCAAATTTTCCAAATCCCCCTTTTCACTTGCAAATGGGGGCTATCTATAGGCTTCAAAATGGCTTGGTTGGTTGTTATGGCTAGAGTGGAAGGTGGTTAAGGTGGTTGGAGTAAAGTGGGAAGTGGTTAAGGTTGTTGGAGTGAAGTGGGAAGTGGTTATGGTGGTTAAGAAGAAGTGGGAAGTAGTTATGGTTGTTGGAGTGAAGTGGGAAGTGGTTAAGGTTGTTGGAGTGAAGTGAGAAGTGATTAAGGTTGTTGGGGTTTGACTTATGGTTTAGGGTTTGACTTATGATTCCTAGGGTTTAAGGTTTGGATTAGGGTTTTGAATTTAGTTTAGGTCTTAACCTAGGGTTTAAGGTTTGGATTAGGGTTTTGAATTTGGTTTAGGTCTTAACCTAGGGTTTAAGGTTTGGATTAGGGTTTAACCTAGGTTTTAGGGTTTTTCTAGGGTTTTCAGGATTTTTTAGGATTTGTTAAGGTTTTTATCGTTTATTTAGGGTTTTATGGTTTTGCTTGGGTTTTTTAGGGTTTTTCTAGTGTTTTTAGGATTTTTTTAGGATTTGGTCCATTTGCAAGCATATTGGGGTGTCTACAATTGGAAAAGGGCATGTTTTGGAAAATGAATTCCAAATGTTTTGAAAAGAAAGAAAGATGGGTTTGAAAAGAGTTTGGACTTGGGATCAAGTTCCCAAGTGATTTCAAACAAAAAGAGGGGAAAAAAAGGGGGAATAATGTTTTAAAAAGGAAAAAGTGGATTTTCAAAAGAAAACTAAACTTTGAAAACTAAAAGGCTGAGTTTTAATGGTTTTACAGAGATTTTGTGGTTTTGTATGTTTGGAGCACGTACTGGGTGACTTAGATGTCACTCACGCATGCTTGTTTGGTTTTCAAGTGTTGTTTGGGTGCAGTCGAGTTCCGGTGCCTAAGTCGGAGCTTCTAGCCGCACATTGTTTCATAGAGGCAAGCCTTAGTTACAGTTATTTAATTTCGCAGTAATTAGTGTAATTTTGCTTATGATGCTATGACTTAGGTAGTGTGCCCGGTTTTGAGGCGTTACAGAGGGGCTGTGACGACATCCTTGAGGTAGTCAGACACATTACCTAAGTTGAGGCCAGAAGCCAAGAAGCTGAGGTAAGTGTGCGTCGGATCCTTAAGGTATGAGACTCCTGAATTGTCATTCATGCGGCCAAGGTTGAGGTCTGCGGGTCAAGGGTCGATTGGACTTGGAGGTATGAGACTCCATTTGTTTCAGGTGCTAAAGACCTAAGGTACTAACTATAAACAGAGACACATGGCAGTGAGCCAGGGGTATGAAACCTTTGTGTAGCTGAACATGACACCCTGGTTAGTACAAGTGCCTAGACTGAGACTGTTAGGTGATGACTGGGCCTAAGGTGAGAGTCCTCAAGTGTCCAAACACACAGGGGCTTTGAGAGGAGATGCAGCCCTATGCTTGTTGAGACTGAGACCTATGAGGTCATAGTATAGAGAGGATCGTTGGCTGGGGCAGTGGTATTTCCTGCATGGGAACTTTCACTGCGACAGTGCAGACACCATTGGTCACGCTTTGGTGGACTACTTTGTGGCCAAGTGTTGGTTGCTTGGTGCCAAACATCTCAACACACTAGAGAGGCCTAGTGGCTAGAGTTTGTTGAGACTTGTGTTTTAAGACTAGTTCCAGCCAAGACCAGTGTTTTAGCTAGATTTAAGATTCGTATTTTGGGCTCGAATCTAGTCTAGATATGCTTCCAAAGATGTATCAGATTAAAGCATGAGATTTTTAAAGAAAAAGAAAGATATTTGAGAAAAGCATAAGATTTTTAAAGAAAAAGAAAAATGTTTGAGAAAAGCATGAGATTTTTAAAGAAAAAGAAAGATGTTTTAGAAAAGCATTAGATTTTTAAAGAAAAAGAAAGATGTTTGAGAAAAACTTGAGATTTTTAAAGAAGAAGAAAGATGTTTGAGAAAAGCATGGGATTTTAAAGTAGAAAGAAAATGTTTGAGAAAAGGATTGTGCCAGTTTTTGAGATATGGTTTGTTGTTTTGATGAGCAGACTCGAAACTAGTGTGACACTCTCCGGTTGTTGTGAGCTTGACTTGGTAAAAGTGTCCATTTCAAGTATGCATTAAGTTTTGAAAATCACACATAGGGTTTCAAAGAAAAGACAGAAAATAGTTTTGAAAGTCAAGAGTATAATTTTAAAAATAAAAGAATAAAATAGCTTTCAAAGACATGATTTCAAAAGCTATGTTGCTTTTGGGGCAAAAGAGTATTGCCCATGATTGTGTGCAGCATTCAAGAGAGATGTCAGAGTAATGTGTGTTTTAGTGGAGTGTGTGTTAGGTGACCTTTCAGTGGTCACTCATGTATGTTTTGTTTGGTATTTTCTCAGGTGAGAAAAAGGAATAAGAGTTTGCTAATGCAAGTGAAGATAGAGTCAATCGACTACACATCAAAAGTTTTGGGTAATTGTTTAGTTTAACCTAATTCAGTTAATAGCATTTTTATTTATGTTGTTTAATGTTGAATTTAGTATTAGAATTGATGCAAGTTATTTAAAAAAATGGTAGCTAGATTTTAGGTAACGACTCGGGGTCAGGTCGTTACTACTAGCTAGTTCATTCCTAGAATGACATCGTACTCTTGCATCTTCATCAAAATCAGACTGGCTTGGAAATCCATGTCTCCTAGATGGATATTGATTGACCACAAGTACTTTCAAGCTAGGTTGTGTTCTCCCAATGGAGTCACTACGTCAAACTGAAAAGCTAGCTTAGCTAGTTTGTCTTCAATCTCGACTGCAAATGACTCAAAGATAAAAGAAATTGAGCTTCCTGAGTCGAATAGAACTCAAGCCATTTGGTCAGCCACGACAAAGGATCTTAACATTCACACACAACATAACCACAATTATTATTATAGATAATAGTGTTGATTACGCAAGGATTCATAGTACAACACAATTACATATCTATAACAGTCATCACTGCTCCTTACCTTCTACAATGTCCCGTAAGGGACCAGCATCAAGAGTGGAGAAAACTCTTCACTTGGTAGGTTGTCGAGGTTGATCTCTAGCTATCCTTTGAGGATCAGGGCAACTCTTCTAGAAGTACCTGGTCTTTCCGTAATTATAGCATACCACACTTTCTATCCCCTGCTGTCGGAATCTACATTGTGCTGCTATGTGCCCCATTAGCTTGTAGATATTGTAGGACCCTCTTCTTGCACTACTGGTGGAATCAATCTGGCTGGATTCGACACTTCCCTTATGAGCAACACTGCACCTTTCCTCCATGACGAACTTAAAGCGCTCCTTTCTCTTCTTTCTAGAGCTCCCAGAACTCGGTGTGCCAGGTGTAGAAAGTCGTGGAGTGAACTTCTTCCCCTCTCCCTTGGGGTACTCTTCTAGGAACAACCGATGTTCATCCTTATAGCGAGTTGCTAACTCCAATGCGTCGATCAGTGTCTGGCACTGGAAACTGAGGACCCTTGACCTGGATTCAGTCCCTCCATGAACTTCTTTGCTCGGTTCTTCTCAGTGACGATAGTCTGAGAAAACTGCTCCAACTGATGGATGGTGGTTTCATACTCTGCTAGAGAAAGAATCTTTTGCTTCAAGTTTTGAAAATCTTTGTCTAGTTTGTTATTCTCATGCTCAGGGAAGGACTTCTCATAAAACACATCTTGGAAATCTTCCCAAGAGATTATTAATAAGTCTGCATTAAGAAACTTGGTGCAACAAGTTTCCCTCCACTACTGGTCAGCGTCGCCCTTGAGTTGAAATGTGGCTAGCCAGACCCACTTCTCCACTAAGCACTCCATTCCTTTCGATATCATCTCTACTTCTACGAACCACGCCTCCCATTCTTCTGGCTTACTGCACCCATCCAGGGTTGGCCCACTCAGCTGGTGGAACTACTTTATCCATGGGTCTCCTTGGCTTCATCCCTGTGGCCACCTCTAAGAAATTGAACAAATCCTCGTATCATCTCACCTATCTCCTATCTCATGTCCCTCCAGGTGCTTCCATCCTACTCTATGCCAGACTCTAATGCTGAGGTCTTGCCTTAGCCTCAGCCTCTAGGCATCTTGTTGTCACAATGAAAACACAAAAAGTCAAGTGCAACACTCTTCTTGTATAGTCCTACGGAGCCACTAATCCAAACACCACTAAGTCGATGTACTTATTGCAACCTAGGCTCTCATACTACTCTGTAACACCCCCAAATGGCACTACTAGCTAGTAACAGATTCCACCCAACTAATTAAATAAAAAGTAAACCAAACTACTATCTACCCAAAGCCTGTGTGTGGCTTGTGACTCTCGTTTATGGACACCAAGCTAGACTACACTCTAACTGGGCACCTGAAAACAAAACATTACAAAACACGCATGAGTGACTTCTAAGTCACCTGGTACATGTCCAGCAGAAAACATCTACAAAGTTCTACTCTCTGTTCTCAAAACCAGAACAAAACTCTTTTAAATTCTTTATGAAAATTCTCAACAAAATATGTCTTTTAAGAAATCTCATTCATAAATCTTTCAGAAAATCTTCATGCTTTTCTCAAACATTTTCTCCTTTTGTCTTAAAATCTCATGCTCTATTCTAATGCTTTTCTAAAAAACTCTGAACTAGACTCTAGTCGAAATCTCAAATCTGGCTACAACATGACTCTTTGGCTGGAACTAACCCTATAACACTGTTCTCATCTTAGCTAGAATCTGGTTAAAACTCAAAAGCTAAAAACTCAACTTGATTCTAATTTAAAACTATCATACAATTGCAAATTTGAAAATATTTTCTAGTGCCACCTTGATCAAAGGTGACCTAGACACAAGCAATTGGAGAGGCACCAACCTCAACCTCCTACACAACCACGATGATAGTCCCCATGTGAGCATACCACTGTCCCGGCCAACAAGCATCACTAATTTTTCTCTTTTCTTTTTTCATTGCACGGAGATACGTTCTTCCAATGCCCCATTGGTGTTTGAGCACTCAGGTCATCTTTCCTGGCCCAGTTAACACCAATCTCTCTAAGGAACTCCGTCTCTTTCACTCGGATTCTCAATCTCGATATCTACGATTTCAGACGGTGACCGTTATTAGTTGAGTCATGCACCCTAGGCCATTGCCCTACCACCATGTGGATCCACATAGAAAATTTGGAAATCTATTTCTGAAATGATACATCTTTCTTTGAAATCTCTTTTTTAAATCATTTTCATTACGGAAATCACTTCTAAAAAGCAACTCTTTATATGAAATCGTTTTTCTATAAATCTTGCTTAAATCACAAGGAATTCTTACTAAACAAACATGCCAAACACACATATTAGACATTATTTTAATTCTTTGAAAACTCAGAAAACCAGTCTAAGGACCTGTTTTGACAGACCGAAATCTTCTGGTATGTTGAAAGGTCCTAAAATCAGAAAATGTTCAGGGTCCTGGGTTGACAAACTGAAATCTAGAAATCCCCTGATTTGGCATATCGAACCATTTCGGTATGCCATTCTTAGTGATTTCTAAAAAGGCCCCTTCTTTCCAAAGCTGACTCTCATCGGAGTTGGGACCTTGGACGAACCCATCTCCGGTGAGCCACAAAACTTGCAAAAAATCTCACGACTAGTATGTCAAATCTACTTCTATTTGGGATAAGTTTCATTAAAAACCATGAGACATAGCTCGAAATACAAAATCGAAAGCCAAAATAACTCATCTCAAGTTACTATAGCATAATCATGCAAATCACTCAAAAAATCTTAATAAATCATGATTCTACTCTAATCTATTCATATCCATGCTTTTTACACTAAAATCACAACATTCATCAACAATCTAAAGCTTAAACTAAAAGAGGAATGAAGAAAGGAAATGCGTACTCAAAGTGGATTTCTAGCGATCCCTCTCTCATCCGAATACCTTCCCTCTCTTCCTGGCATCCTCCAATCCACAAGTCTCCAGTGACTCTCCTCACCATCAGCGAACACCCTCCTCCCCTCTCTCCCGCTTTCTTCCTTCTTCTTTATTTCTCTCTTCTTTCCTCTGTCTCTCTCTGCCTTCTCCTGGTCGACCGCCCTTCCCTCCCTTTTATCTCTGTGGATGGGGGAATGGGAGTGTTGATGAAGAATAATCGTCGTGTCCACTCACATTGAAAGTTCTTTGTGATTGCCAGTTTTCTATGGATGGGGAAATGGGAAGGTTGATGAAGAATTATCACCATGTCCACTCATGTTGATAGTTCTTTGTGATCGCTACTTGCCGATTTACTTTCGTCGGTTGACAAGGTACCTTGAAGAGATTGGGGTTGATGTGGTTGTGTGGGTTCTCGGTTCACTATGTCAGCAATAAGATGCTGCTCAGCGACATCCTCATGATTTTGTAATAATCCTTCCCTTTTTGAGCAGCATCCTCTTGATTTTGTAATAATCCTTCCCTTCAAAACAAATAAGAAAAGCAAAAGAAGATGAATTAGACTAGGTATAGTAAATAAATAACAAAAGAAAAACATAAACATGCAACTACATACTAACTAGAGGATTGTCCCCCCATGCATATGCCATGGGCAATTATATGAATGCAAGTTTTATTTGAAAACAATGAAATAAATTGGAAGAAATACTCCCTTCACCCTTGGTGCCTTGACATGGGGGTTGAAGGAATTGGAGGCTGATTTACGGAGCTCCAAAGACGCATTATGGTTGTAGAAAGGGATTGGATATCTCAGGTCTAAGCTTCTAGGGAGAAAAGATGTGGAGGAGGGGCTATGGCTCTGTCTCTCTTTCTGAATTCTCTCTCTCTCCTTTCTAGGGCATAAAGATGGCTCCTTAAGATTAATGTGCCTCCACCTTTGGTTGAAGACCTAGGGGGTTTATTCATAGAGAATGGGGGCTTCAAATCTCGTCAAGGATGAGATCAAGATCCAAGGGCCATAATCTAAACCTCTGAAAATAGCAAAAATATCACTTTCGAGCTCATCATTGGTTGAAAAGGTGACAGAATAATCTAGTCACCAACTGAACAAGTGACAGATCTGAAAATTCTATTTTTAGATCCATGCAGTGAATCAATACTAAAGACGCAAGATATCAGCCATGTTATCTAGTCACCAGTGCCATTAGCATCGAGCTACCAAAAAGATAAGTGACCAGTCACCAGTCACCAGTATTTTTCAAAAAATTAAGATCATAAAATATCTATTACGAATCTATTATCAAATATTGATTGAATCAATCCTCAAAACTCACACTCGTAATTGAAGGTTTTTTAAATTAATTTCCAAATTCAAAATCCGCTTACAATGTTAAGTAAATTACATTTGAAAATCAAATCTTTAATAATTACGAGAAAACTCAATTACAATCAATGATGTATTTGTTTTAAAATAGATTGGCAATCACGTGGATATTTTGGATTTTATCTTTATTTTTTAGCATTATCATGAATTAAATATAAGCTATAACAATAAAATGTGATAACTTATCATAAAACCTCATTTTTGGTAAAAATAAAGATAAGTGATCTTAATTATCAAGTCATTCGAATTTCAATATTTTTTTTAAAATATTTGGCATTTATAATGATTTATATGATATACGTAGATATCTAAATGTAAGAAAATCATTGAAATTATAGTAATTATGGGAAAAACCATGATAACATTTATAAATGTCCCATATTGTAATGAATGTGTCTTCCATCATATTTGTATTTGTTTTGCTACATATATTTGTAACTTAATGTACTCAAGGGCAAAGGTGGAATTTGGGCCATGGATATAAATACACATGGCCGTCCACTTTAGGGTTAAGAGAGAAAAGAGAACAACAACCCTTGTGCCGTGTTTTTGAGAGAGAGTCTTCTACTCTCTTTTGTAGCAACCACCACCATAGTGAAACCACCATTGGAGAGAGCCATCCATGGAGTACCTAGCAAAGGGAAACCATGTTAAATCCTTTGTTATTTGTGTGATTGGTCTCTTGCATATTTTCTCCTTGGTGGCATCTTCTTTCTAGGGTTACGGCTGGATACTTCTTCTTGTACTCGAGATTTCTTCACCTTCCACTTGTTGATTTCGTTTGGATTCATGGGGCTTTTGCTATTGGACGTATAACAACT
>JAMKQA010062814.1:0-13683 GCA_024699735.1 Posidonia australis
AATCTCAAGAGGGTTTTGAGGAGTGGACTAGGCTGGGTTGCCGAACCACTATAAATTACTTGTCTACATCAATTGCTCTCATCTTTCTCTTGTATGTTATATTGATTGCTTGAGTAGTTAAGCTGTTTTAATCACCTTACATGCAATTTTTCATTCACATGTAAAAACTGATATAAGTAATTAAAAAAGGGTTAATCCTCTATTCACCCCCCTCTAGAGGAGCTATTCGATCCAATAGTGCGGGCTCAGTACCCAAGGGGCGGGAAAAGTTTTCCAGGTTAACCTTAGATATAGAATCGTCTAAGGACTCATTACTGGCAATTAAAACCGTAGGGTTAGAATTAAACCCAGTCATAAGAGAAAGAGGAGAAAAGTGGGATTGTCCCCACACGGAACCCGAGGTGGCAGGGACAGACATACTGTCAGGTCCCGAAGACCGAGCCGGACCCTCCAAATGGGTTGCGTTAGCCATTAAGTCCCCCGTAAACACATTAAAAGGATTAAGATTAACATTGAAACCCCTACTGCCATTAGTAAAATTACTATCAGCAAGGAAATTAGAATTAACGCAATGCAGGATTACCGGGGGAAAATATCGAGAATAACCCCAGACAGACCCCGAGGCACCAACCTCGTCCTCGTCCCTACCGCCCGAAACCCTCGAAACAGTAGTTCTCCTCTGCGATCCCACCGGCGGAAAGGACCTCGCCGGAAAACATGGGGCGACAGGATCACACACGGGAAAACCAGAAAAATCAAAAAGCCAGCAGGAGCGGCACTGGACAGAACAATCAGGAACCGCCACCTCAAAGAAAAAAACATGCGCTGCCCAGCTGGCAGCGATCTCGGAGAAAAACTCCAGGGAAATGTTTCCAGATGGCAAGAACACATCCGAGCAAATATAACAACAATAAACAGAAAGAAGCCATGATGGAGATAACGACTTAGTAAAGAAAGAGCAATCTACACGGATGCGTAAAAAACTATCCACCATCACAAACATCTTGCCAGAAGAACCGTCAAAAACCAGCAAGGATCCGACGCCGGGAGAGCAGATCCTCCCTGGGGAACTACCCCCAAAAGAACAGCCCAGTCCCAGGGTGTTAGATCGCAGATCTGACACCGGGGCACAGCAGGGGAGCTTCCTCTTGCGACTTCCCCGAGACGGGTCCGTCGAGGCTGAAGTGGTTACCAGCCTCCGGCATGTGGGTGTCTTAGTGGAGGAAACCTTCCTGGAGCGGAGGAAATAGGGAGGCGAAGACACCAGGTTGGCGGCCGGGGACGTCGAAGCAGAGCGACGACTCTTGAGGGGAGCCATCACAGGATTAGGGCGCCGGAGAAGCGGGCGAGAGGTTGCAGTGCCGAAGAACTTTTTTGTTGTCGCGAGAGCGTTTTTGCTTTAAAGGCCAAATTGACAGAATCAAGGTTGAGTAGGTAGGACACAGGGCTAAGTAGAGTGAAACCATGGCTAAGTAGTGATCAATTCCTTCGATCACATTGTCATATTTGCGACTATGATGTGAGATTCGTTGTTCAACTTGTGTGGGGCTGAATAAGCAGAAACTGTTAACATGTGCTCAAATATAATGTCGATGTTATATGGATATGAGATTGGTTGTTCGATCCATTTCGAGGTTGAACAACACATGATCTTTTATGTACATTTAAATATAAAGTTGAATATACAAATATGATATCAAGTGGTTGACCCAATTCTAAGCCAAAAGGTGCATGAATTTTGCGTACATTTGAATATAATGTTGAAAGACAAATGTATAGATGCGTATACTCAAATATAATGTCGAACTTGCAAATGTGTTTGGTTGCTCGACCAAGTATGATGTCAAACAACGTATATGTTAATTCATGTATTTTTATCAATATTATAAGATGAAATATGTTTTTCAATTTGAATTTTTTTATATTTACAAAAATACAATAATATATTCAAGAATCATTATTAGACTTTTGTATTGAAATAAATAAATTCAAAATTTGGATTTTCAACTGACAAATCAAATAAGATTTTTCTATATGTACTACAATACAAGAAAATTTAAGATCGTGAATTTTCTCGAAATTTTATACTAGAATCAAGATTCTAGTTAATTTTGGACAATAAACTTTTTTACCACATGCACTCATAAAAAAACACATCAAGTTGTGCAAAATCGAAGTTTGTGAGAATTCTTTTTTAACAAACGGTAGTTCTCCCTTTTTTTCCCTTGTGGCTCATGGGAATCAAATCCAAAAGTGGAACGGTATGATCACCTCTCTCTCTCTCTCTCTCTCTCTCAGACTAACTGCACCACCAAGATAGTTGGTTAAGTTTGTGAGAAATGCATAGTCAAGTTTTGCAGAGACAACTAAATGAGATTAAGGACTATGATCAGATGGAGTTTCAAATAATCGATGCCATGGTGAGAGCTTGTCAATAGTATTAGCAGGTATTCTATTGACGATAAAGCTCACACTGCACGTCTACATTACGAAATGCTTCAACACGACAAAAGAGAGGCATGTGAGAACGTGCATTTATGGTCTCGTAAGCACAAGGCACAGTGATTCAAATAATTAAGATCGTATACCGATGGTATAATGAAGTCATTTCATTAATCTAAGAATGATATCTACCAATAAAAAATGCATCACTCTAAAAATTATTAGTAGTCATGCCATTTGAAACTTCAGTTGGAAAGCTTTGGACCACGAAATAAAAAATTTCCAAATCTGATATTGCTAGAGGATAAAATAGTCAGCGCCTTCCCAGTCATTTACGTGAACATTGAATTTTCTCAACGGTCGTTCACGCCTGTATGTATGCCCTGGAAAAAAATGGAAAAGAAAAGAAAAAGATAAGAGAGTAAGAGAGGAGTGTTAACCCGTTTACCAAAGCGGCGAACCAATCCACAACCCCACGTGTTCCTCGAGAACTACTTTAGAACGAGCTCCCCGCCCCACGATCCCACCCTCCCAGCCGTTGGATGCCGCGGGGGTGTGTCCCGTAAACAGTTAAACCTCCATCTCCACCAGTTGAAAAACAGAGAGATTCGATCTCGCTCGTAGACTTCGAACTCTCCTCTCCTCTCCTCCCTCGCTGTTGGTGCGAAAACCCCTCCGGTGCCCTAGGGTTCCGGCGACGCCTCCGCCACGGCGGGGAGATGGGGCGGTCTAGGGTGACCAACAACAACTCTGCCGACGACGATCCCACCCAAAGGTACGCCCTTGCCGCATCCCTTCGTGTGCGTTCTGTGGGATTTGGGGGTTTTGTATGGTTTCGAATTTTGTGGCAAAGTTCCTTTTCCCCCCCTTCTTTCTATCTGTTTTTGTTTGGATGTCTGCATTGTAGTGCTGTTTGGTATGTCTACTTCTCCGTTTCGGAGTTTTTTGAGTTTGGCGTCGTTGGAATAGGATTGGTTTTTGTGAGGGGTTTTGTCGGGCTTATATGTGTGGTGTATGATGTTTTTTGTTGGGGAAAGTAAAGTAATGGATTGTAGGTCCTTGCAGATCGAAGAGAAGAAGGGCGAACCCAATCGGAGAAACTTTGGAGAATCCAACTTCTGGTTCGTTCCTGCTTGTTCGTTTTCTTTTTGAGATTAAAAATGACGAGATGATGTTAGTGTAATGTGGAAAATTTGACAATGTGATTGGATGATTTAGCCGTTAACTTTAGGAACGTGTGCAATCCACTTCCAGTAAAGGGTGGTGTAGTTTTTTTTGGATTTGGTAGAAGGTGTTGTACATTTCAAGCATACATTCTCCTAATCATTAACTGACTAACACATTGCTTTTCTTTTTTTTCTTTTTGATACCACTAAAAAAGAGATACCTTTTCCCTTTTTGATGCTTGCTTATCTTTTAAAATTTTCACCAGTATTTCCCGTCATGTGATTTTAAATTTAAAATGGGAAATGTGACTTATTTTAATAATCTTCCATCAAGTTGATTACACAAGTATGTGGATATTTTTGTTCCAATTGTAATTCGTTCAGGGCTGCATGTGTGTTAAATAATTCTTTTGTACTTTGTAGTGCATATATTTTGCATCTTATAATAAAAAATGTGGCCTATTTTGACCTGAATTTGATTCCTAGAGTAGTGCAAATGTGTTCCACATAATTAGAGCATTGAGAGCTATAGTTTGGCATATTTACCACGTGAACTAACTTTATCACATTTCTCTGCACTTTTGAAAAACCTGCTCCCAACTGCAGTAGGAAAGCAATATCATAGTTTTATTGTAGGTGGTTGACACATTTTATGTATTTAGATAGAGAGTTTTTATTTATGGCACATATATTGGCAACGAAGATTCAATAAAAAAGGTTGACAATGAAGGATCTTTTAGTAAAGAAAGGCATTCAAATTAATATCGTAGAATTAGTTGAAATGCGGTAGAAGGTGTAATCTTATCGTGATTATAAAGTAAAGATGCTATCACAACAGGAATATGGATGAAAAGCATATGGGAAAGGAGGTAGGTACACCAACAGATGATATATAAGAGAGAAGATGATCTATGAGGGCAGCAACAGGAAAGTGTCATCTGAATTCCTCAATTGGTTCTAGTCTTCTAGATGGAGTAATAAGGACTGTTACAGATAGTTGTAGAGAACTATTTAAAATTCTAGATCTTGATTGAGCATTTTTTTTCTGAGTGAGCTAAGTTAACTCATATTTGCGAATTTGAGCTGGCATTCTAGACATTTTGAGGAAGAGATATTGCTGTTTATCTAAAGCATATATTTGAAACATATTTTGATGGCTTGCGTAAACTTTTCATGTCTATACACTCTATTAACGAACTCTTATGTTACCTGTCCTTAACTTAGGTGTAGTGACAACAGATGGGGGAAAACCCTTGTACCATTGCAATTATTGCAACAAGGATATCACAGGAAAGATCCGTATTAAATGTTCAAGATGCCCCGATTTTGACCTGTGTGTGGAATGCTTCTCAGTGGGTGCTGAGATTACTCCTCATAAAAGCAATCACCCTTACAGGGTCATGGTTGGTATCAAAACTGTGAATGCTGCTTTCTATCGTGATGTTTTACATATAGTGTTTTGTATTAAATTGCATATAGTCAATTAAATAGAAAGAAGAAACTACTTATTACTATTTTTTAAGAAAATTTTGTCATGTAAATCCTTCTCTTTTGCATTTTTTTTTACAAAAGGACCCCTCTTTTCAAAAATATTTTAAATACCCTTGCTGTTTGAAGTTTTTCCAAATCTTCCCTGAGTCTCCCATTAATGAACTGAAATACCTTATAACAATTTTCTAATGAGTCTCCCTACTTTTTAAATAAACCTTTTTGTTTCAATGCAAAACAACACACCAATACTGGCATCAACATGGGCTTCCTCCCTGCTGCTGCCCCCACCAATGACTCCATTGTCGTTGGCATTATCCTTCGTCAGGATCCTTTTCGACTTCATCAAAACAATCATACCAGTGGGATTCCTCACACATGCTGTAAACCTCACCACCAATTTCCTCCCTGCCATCACGCCCATCAGTGTCTCTACTGCTGCCAGCATCCTCTTCATGTTCTGTCAGACAGAGGAGGAGTGGTCTCTCACTATCCTGTTCACTACAGCTTCCCTAATGGGCTCTCTCCAGTGTTGTAAGAGAGATCTCGAGGGTAAGTTAGTTGATTTTTATATAATGTTAGAAACTAACCACAGTAAAGACTTGAATTTAAGTATTGACTAATGGTCAACAAATGGTAAGGATTGATTTGAAAAGCTTTAAATGATTGGGGTGTTTAAAATATTTTTGAGAAAGGGAAGGGTTTATTTGTAAAAAAGACAAAAGACAGTGTATTAGACAAAATATACTTTACTTTTAACGTCTGAATCTTGTAGTGCTTGGTTGGCTTGGAGGATCCATTTAGTCTTCGTTGCATGTATGACTAACCAAACAGAGGAGAAGAAATAAATCATATGTATAATTTCAATGGATTTTCCCATCAATTTGTGCCAGTTTGGAGGACCATTTAGGATAGAAAGTTAGAAATATTTTTTCTAGTTAATTGTCAATCCAATATCAAGCATTTAGGTTTTATGTAAGAATAAGCTTGTTAGCAAGCAGGATATCTGACATTTAAACTACCCTAAAAGATTTTGCTAGTTTTTTTTCCATGTATTTACTCAATATTACCTTCTTTTCTGCATGCTACTTTACTAAACTCTTTGGAGATTAGATCTAGCTGAATGCTCATACTTGTTATTGCAAAAACATTCCACTTCATAGTGTCTTTACTCAAAATCAAACAAATTTACCATCAATGGTGTTGCATCTGGTAGCATATAACTCTTGCTTTAGTTTCTTTATGCAAATTTAGTTTTTTAGCAATGTTCTGTAATTGCATTGTCAGTTCCACATGCTATAACTTAGGAGCTGGCTAATTTTCTGGTACAGCTTTTTTTATTATATTGCATTTCATTTAGAGCTAGACAAAGCTCGTGCACACTATATGTTTTCATTTCCTTTACTTAGAAGTTGGTTTCTAACTAGGTAATGTATTCTTGGCCATACATTTTCATTATGTTTTTCCTTTCTTCTTTCAACATGACAATCTATCTTTTCCCTGGATAATGTATTGTTGATCATGCATAGATTATATTTATTTTAAGTTTCATCTTTCAACAGGACAATCTGTCTTTTCCACTTATCTGTTCTAATTGGTTTGCAGACGAAGAAATTCTGCTCTTGGAGGTATGCCTGAAAAGCTGGTTTATATTTTGATTATGCCCAAATTTCACTCACCTATTTTTCTGGCAGATGGAGATGCCACCTTTTTTCTTTGTTAGGTTTTGCAATTAGTGCCCTTATTGGAGTTGAGTTTATGGTTAGTAACCTGTTGATATTTTCTCTAGGCCATTGAGATGTATGGCTTAGGCAACTGGTCTGAAGTTGCAGAGCACGTTGGAACCAAGACTAGGGACCAATGCATTGAGCACTACACTAGCGTCTACCTGAATTCCCCTTGCTTTCCTCTTCCGGTGCGGTCATTACATTGGCATGTTCCTAAATGTCCTGTGGAATAATGGTCATTCTTTCTGAGCTTATAATAGCTAGTGTTTGTGTTTTTTGTAATTTTTGCAGGACATGTCTCATGTTGTTGGAAAAAACAGAAAAGAGCTTCTTGCTATGGCTAAAGGGCAAGGTGATGGAAAGAAAGGTTGGCATTGTAAATTGTCACTATATTGATGGATGATTCAACCCTACAGTGATATACGTATGTTAGGCTGATGAAAAGTTAAATAATGCACATGGAACATACATTGTATGTTATTATATGCTGCAGGCACTTTTTTCCATCTGATATATCTTTCTAGCTATTTTTATGTTTGAATCCAAGTTACCATGTACCTTTTTGTTTGGTAGAGCTGCAAATCCTTTCCTTGTCTCCCTACGACTTTCTTCTACTGCTTTCTTCTATTGTGGCATATACCATCAAATAGATAAATCAACAACATAAATTTTCAATGTGGCAGGATTTCCAATGGCTGGGGACCTAATGCCAAAAGAAGAATCCCCATTTTCACCATCAAGGATCAAGTATGCTGACTGCAATGTTCTGTTTCATTTGCTCATCTGCATTCATATGTTCCATCCTCTTATTTGTTCCTTCATGATATTTGTATGCTTGATAGGCTTGAAGATGGAAGCAGAGAAGTTCTCCCTGGGCGATCACCATCAAGCGTACTTGCTGGTATGCAAGTAATTTATTAAAATTTTGACCTTAAGCTACTGATTTCTGTAATTGTAGATTCTATTTATATAATATCCATTTTTGTATTAAAAAGTCATACCATTTTTCTTTTTCCTCAGATGGCGATTCAGGAGACCCCAAGCTAGGTGGGGTTGGTTGCACTATAAGTGTATCATCAGTGGGTGCAAGCAAGAAGGCCTCAAATGTCGCATATATTAAGGAAGGCTCTGACAGGATAAAGCATGAAGGTTTAATGCTTCGAATAAACAATTCTTTTCTATGGATACAAATGTCTCACTTTTGGTGCTTGCAAATGTTGCCCATCTTATAAAAAAACTAATGTTCAGTGCCAAATGAGCTTGCACATTTTAGATACAATAGGAATATATATGATTTAACCTTTATAAGTCATGATCTCAAGTTCTCAACCACGAAGGAAGTTGATATATTGCTTCTTAATTTTTGTAATATTGTTAATTGCTATTGTATTTTTAATTTATAGTTATCTTATTCATGTTCATAGGAAAGTGACTTATTTTTCTGCTGGTTATCAACCCAATGCAACCCTCTTTAATCTGGACTTGGGACTGACTCCCTGCAAGTTAACCTCTACACTGACAGAGTTATGGTTATCCTATTATCTATCAGAAATATGTAATTATCCTTCTTGGTGTGTAGAAGACCGAAGTGTTTCTGATGTAAAGGGTAATGACTGTTTTATCAAAATATTATACATTAATCATGCAAAATTATTGCATTGAATATCATATATTGCTTTTTTAAAATATTATAATACATCTAAATAAATGGATGAATAATGTAATCACTGGGTGTATAAATAGGTTTTGTTATTCGATTTTACTTTATTGAAATATGATATGAGAAACTAAAGTGGTAAAATATTAAAAACTATTCAAATAATGAAATTATCATTGATTTGACACTCTTCTCCTTTCTCAAAAATAAAAGTGAGAGTTGTCCATTAGTTAATTATGTATGGTTAGATTGTTTTTGTTAATTTTAGAAATCGATATATCAATTTATCAATGCATTATTAGTTTTGAATATCTTTATAAACATATTAAAAAAATCTGAAAAACATATAAAATTTTATTTTTATTACTACCTAAGAACCGCGTTGGTGCCGCCTAGGCGTCCAAGGTGCCTTTGCTCATTGCCATGGCACCTTCGCGCCATGATAAGTATGGGTAGGAGGTAGGGAAGAGGAATCAGAGGAGGTAGGAGGTGTGAGAGAGGTCGGAGTGTACATGAGTACCATACCGAGGCCGTGAGCGAAGCGGTAGGAGTTGTTGGTGGTGTCGAAGCACCAGAGCTTGATGTGATGGAATCTGAGGATGAGGAATGTGTCTGTTCTTGGGTTTGAACGGACAAACTTGGAGCGTACCATTAGCTTAAACATCTCTGGCAAGCAAGTGGTGGTGTTGTTTTCATCCATAGGTGGAGTGGTGAGCATGGTTTGAGCTTGGCAGGTGGTGGTGGAGCGGTGGAGGGTGGTGGTGGGCACCGTGAGGCGTGTCCTCCCATTGAAAAACAACTTATTCTTCCCCTGATCCTCTTCATGTTTACCCTGCTCAGGTCAAAGCAAGCCACCAATGTCAGTGTATGGCCCTTTGTTGAGCACCATCAGACACGTCCTGATCTTGCAATAGCACAGTGTCGTTGATTGGTGCACCTTTGACCTCGTCGGCTTTGTTGGAGGAGGCCATCAGAGATTGAAGATCTCTTGGGTTTTTGGAGTGGAGGTGGTGGTGGAAAGGAAAGAATGAGTTGATTTAGTAGGTGGCCAGATTTTATATGAGATATTGAAATCCAATTAATAGATCTATATTCGAAATTTGAGATGAATACCATCTTTCCACTCCACTCTTGGTTTGTGGTTTTCTACTTATTAAGTGGTTTTGGATTGAGAAGATCCAATGGCTAATATCTAATACCTCATTTTAATATTATAAGACTGAATGCATTAGAAATGGACACTTTATATATATATTACCAATTTAGTATTTTCTGAACGATTTCTGGATACTTTATTATTATAAGCCAACCATAATTTTTTATATATTTTGACAACTAGGCGTTCCAGATGAAAAGCAATTGGCAGCTTTTGCCCTAACTGCTTTGTCCCCGCTTAAAGTGTGCTTTTGAGTTCAAAGGTCTACATCATCTCTTCTTTTCACGTGTTCTTAATCCCCTCACATTGTCTTTTTGTGTGTGTGCTTGGAAGAAGGAATTTGTTCAAGGGTGGCTGCTGTCAGTTCCTCACTATTTTTTCTGGTTCTTTTGGCTTGCCAGAAAATCCGTAAATTATTTGAGATCAAATATGTTAGAGGATGTTGAAGGACTGATCTGATGGCATGCAATTCAATGGGGAAATGTCTCTTATGGGTGGCATGTGTTTTGTTGGCTGGGAAGAAGATTTTGAGTTCTTGTTTTTATTCTTTTGAACTCTTTTTCTTTGTTGTTGCTTTTGTTTCTGATTGTCTTTTTTCGAATCAGACTTCTTGTCTAAAAAAACTTGGATGTTTCCTTACCATTTTAATATATGGGATCTATCCCACCTTTGTCTAAAAAAAAACTTAATGAGGTATTTTTTTGATTTAGGCATTTAGAACACGTTTGAGGCTTTCATTTGCTTGCCCCCTGTTCCACCTTGACCCAACCTCCCTCCTCATAGTTTCAACTTTTCAATGAAACTCTTTTTGGATTTATATGTATAGAGTGTATTACAACCTCAAACAGTTGGAGTGGTGAATGCTTAATCTAGCTCTAGGATTGGTAACATCAAATGTACTTTAATAAGGAGGATGACCTATAGATACAGCAGAAGATGCTTTTAGCACTGTTATATTTTTTCTGTTGAGATTACATTGTTCTAGTTTTTACTGTTTTATTGTGTTCTTTTAGTAGCCATTCTTTCTTTACGTGCTAGCTGATCTCTAGTTTCTTGTGTTGCTCATATTGCCTAATAAACCTTTTCGACAGATTCTCAGGGCAATAGAAGCATAGGTGGAAAGAAACCAAAATATTTGATGGAGGAAGGGCCTTCAATGACTGAGTTATCAGGCTACAACCCCAAGAGGCAGGAGTTTGATCCTGAATATGATAATGATGCGGAACAGTTACTTGCGGAGATGGAATTCAAGGAAACAGACACTGAAACTGAACGGGAACTGAAATTGAGAGTGCTGCGAGTTCACGGGTCACGGTAAGAATGAAATCATTTTCAATAGCTCATCTCTGTTTTTTATTCATGTAAACTAAGAGAATAATTTCTCTTAGCCCATGTTTGGATCCTGGAATAAAGGCAGAATTGGAATAGTAATTCCATTTGACAAGTTAAAAAGTGGAATAAAAGAGGAATAGCAATTCTTATTTTGATTTACTTATTCCAAAATAGTTATTCCGCGGGAAAGGTGGAATAGAGTTATTCCGCTAAATTATTCTCGTACATGTATGTATATGATGTGTTTTTTTTTTGGTTTAAAAATTAGTACATACATAATATAATGTATATATATTTTAAACTAGATATATATCTTAATAATCAATTTGATTATTATTAATCTACATGTATTTTACTTATTTTAACACTTATTCTGATACTTATTCTATTTTTTATCCAAACCTGAATATCTCCCTATACACAGTTATTCACCTTTAAAAGAAAATCATTTCCAAACTGAATAGCAATATCATCAGAATATTAATACCATTTTTCACTTATTCTTACTTTTCTTATTCTACATCCAAAGAGGGGTTTAGAGATTGGATTGTAGTCTTTTTTATTATCTAGGTAGGGATCAAACCACGATTCAATTCAGATGAACAGATGACATCCATTTCACAAGAGAACTCTAAAAGAGAATAAAATTAGTAGTCATTAAAAAATTAACAATACGATATCATGAAGCCTTTATATTGGCAACACCATTTCTAATCCTAATCAGAATCAAATTTGTAATTTAGAATTCGAAAATTAATCAAACCTTTATATATTCAGATACCAATACCTATCGTAACTCTTGATGATTTATGTTAATGTGCACTTTGAGGTTTGTGCATAGCAAGGATTTCATGTACCATTGCTTATTATATACTGTATGGGGGACATTGTGGTTGTATGCTGTATGCACTCTATTTTTCTAATTTTTATTTTTTTTGAATGATTGGTCTCTTATGGAATTGATTACTACACTATGAATTACATATGTATAGTTTTAACCTCTTCATCTTAGGGTCCATGGTTTCAATAAATGGAGTAAATTTCTGCTGTTAGATTTCAATGACTAAATTAACTGTGAAATAAAATCCAAAAATTAAGAAAGCAGAGTATGTTGATGTACATCTCAAAATGAAATGAAATACCACAATAAAGGACTTTTTGCTTCTCCCTATATGGCCCTTGTATTCCTAATTTTGGACTCGTTTTCTGTTGGCTTGTATCTTAGGTAGGAACTCTGATATAGGTCAGCCATGTAATTTGTCAATAGAGTAATGTAAATGGCATTAGTGTTTCTTTCTACAGTTCTGTTACTGTGTTGTGGATTGTTCTTGGTAGCAGATACTTGGCACTTGATCTATAAAACGATGATTTATTAAATTGTTTTTCAAGTTTTAAGTATTTTTTATTTAACTTAGGTATTACTTTATGAATATGTACCCCCTGTGATGAATTCAGTAGAATTTTTTAGATTGAAATTAATTTCCAATTATATCTATATAGTGGAAAAACATGAGATTTTTTCAATTAGGTAAAAATGTAACATTGCTTAGGTTTACTGTATTCAATGATTCTGAACCTTACAAAATTGAAAGACCACTTCTACTCTGTATAAAAAAACTTGAAAATCTTCTAGAGGATTCTTACTTTCACAACACCATTCTCATTAGTACCAACATATTCTAAGCTCTAATATAGGTAGATATGTGTTCTCATATATGTTGTTTATTCTTTTTATCTCATGTAGCAAACACTTGTTATGTTTGGTCTGCACCGTCATGTAGCATCATTTCAGAATGTTTCTCTGACACCTATCCATATGAGATTGCTCATTTAGGTTTAAAATTTTCTATTTTCTAAATCGAGGCCATAGATAAACTGCATGCTATTTTGTGAACTGAAGATAGTGTTTTCACAGGCTAGATGAACGGACACGAAGAAAGGATTTCATATTGAAGAGAAACTTACTCTATCCCAATCCTTTGGAAAAGGATTTGACTGAAGATGAAAGGGAAATTTATGACCATTATAAAGTTTTCATGCGTTTTGTAAGTCAAGAAGAACATTACTCATTAACGCTGAATGCGATTGAAGAGTATAGGCTTCGTAAGAAGATTCAAGAACTTCAAGTATGTGTCCTTTTTAATCAAACTTTTTATTTGCTCTAGCAAGTTTTTATGCTCACTATGGATTCATTGTTGGTTATCAATTTATTGTTTTAACAAAATCTTTTAAGCATATTTATTGACTGCCTTGTGTTTTACTGAGGTTTTTGGCCTATTGTGAAAATTCTGATGCACTCATGTGTTCATAACTAATATTTAGACAATCAAACCGGGGGTATTTAATTGAAACCCTAAGATTTCAAATTTTAGTGACTATTCTTTATTGTTATACTTGTTCCATTCCTTTTCTTGTGAGGACTTCTTGATCCATTTGCCACTGAACTTACAGAAATGGCTTTAGTTGAACTTGAAGATAGGTTTAGGGACGATTTTTTTTTCTGATTCTTTTGCTTTAACCAAAAAATACCCCTATATCATGATGTTTGTACTGATTTCCTTTGGAATATATTATTCTATCTTGTCTTTGTTCCTCCAATATCTAGATAGGCATAAAAACATCCTATTTCTTTACTCCCTGTGAAGGTGGAATTGAAAGGGCAAATGTTTTTCCCTTGCTTTCTAGTAGTACTATGTATGCATAAACACTCGCATG
>JAMKQA010062816.1:0-14286 GCA_024699735.1 Posidonia australis
TTAATATATTGATGCATGTTTTCATTACTTTTAAGTCCAGAAAATTTACATTTAGGTCCCTTAAGTATCTGAAACAAGTTTTTGTCTGTGAAAATTGCACTATGACCCCTGATTGTTTTACAAAAAGCATAAATGATCAATAAAATCTTGTTTTTGTCACATTTAAGTCCTAGAAAGTTACATTTAAGTCCCTGAATGTTTCTGAAATGATTTTTCTCAGTGAATTTTACATTCTGAACCCTGAACATTATAAAAATTGCACTGATGGTCTTTAAAATTGAGTTTTCATCACATTTAAATCTTGAAAATTTGCATTTAGGCCCTTGAAGTTTTCTGAAATTTTTTCTTTGGGAAATCTGCAATCTGAACCCTGGATTCTTTAAAAATCATACTGTGCATAATAAAAATTGAGTTTTCTTCACAGTTGGTCCTGAAAATTTGCATTTAACCCCCAGACCTTTTAAAAATGAGTTTTGATGAATTCTAGGATTTAAAAATGAGTTTTAACTGTGCATTTTGCATTTTAAACCCTAGAATTCATCATAATTGCACTGATTAGCCTAAAAACTCATCTTTTATCACATTCAGATCCTGGAATTTTGCGGAAAGACCACTGAATTCACATTTAAAGCATTTTTAACATGAAAATTTACATTTTGACCCTTAGGTTATTTCTAAATTCCTCATTTAGGATTTTTAAATGTTTTCCATCATATTTTGGGTTATTTTTCGCCCTTGTTTTGCATTTAATCACAGAATTCACTTTCAAATCATGATTTTACTGAGATTTGATCCTTTGCCCCATGTTTTGGCTGCATTTGCACTCATGTAAATTTTGCACTTTAGTCCCTGACTTTTCAGGAAATTCTTCAAGTGCAATTTTTGCATCCTTGTGCCACATCGACACTGGACCCATCATTTTCATGTTAGAATAAGGATCAGGAATATGTCTTTATCTAGTTTCTCGCTCTTTTCATGATTTTTGCGTTTTAGTTCCTTTGTTTATCATTTATTACATCTACATCCTTTTGGTGATTTCTTTTCTTTTCCGGTTTCTTCCAAATGACATTATCCAGACATTTAGCATTCATTTTGACACAGCTTAGTCCATGCATTATCCCTGTGTATGCATTTATCACATCCAGCCATGAAAATGACCAAATTGCCCCTATGTCAATTCTTGAGCATGCATCTTGATCTTTGCATTTAGTCTTGCCATGGCATTCATACTAGCATGATTAGAGCATAATCCAGGTTTAGCAAACATTCATCAAACCCTTAGCAAGCATTTAGACTAGAAAGACCGAGTTTCTCGGGCGTACGAGGGTGCCTAATACCTTCCTCGTGCGTAATTGGAATCATTACCCATCCTCTGGTTAGCAGACATCCAGCCTCCCCATCTGCACCACATGCATTCATCTTTTTGTGGTTTTCCTCGTCTTTCCCTTTAAAAGACTAGGTGGCGACTCCATTTTCTTCTCTTTTTCTTCTATCCTATCCTTGCGCCTTCGCCGTCCTGGCATGGCTGTGGTCGTCTCCTCCCCACCCCTCCCTCCGGGTCGGGCACGATCACACCACCAACAATCAATCACATAAATTCACTAAATAAATATGGGTTGTAGACTCTAAGTCTACTTCAAAACCTTTCAAACAAATCTAAAATATAATAAGTATACATCAAGAAATAAATTTGCAAAGATACTGAACTCAGAAAATCTGATAGAAATCTTCTCTATTAGATAACCTCTGAAATTCATCCAAACTCTACCACAATTCATCCCCAGAAATTATGGGAAAATCATGGAGTGTAGATTCTTTAATCCACTCCAAAACCTCATGGACAAACCAAAAATCCATTGATCATGCATCAGGATATAAATGTTTAAAGCCAAAAAACTCAGAAAGTTATGCCAGAACATGCCTTGCTACACATGCACCTAAAATCACACAAAAAATCCCCTCCAAAAACACATAAAATTTCTAGATCTCCTCATATATGTGTAATCCATTAAATCCAACACTCATTCCCATTTTTTTCATGATTTTTGGATGCCTTTAGGTATTTTTAATTCATGCATCAAAACAGGAGTAGAAGAGGGGGAGGACTGGATGTGTAGTTTTGATGACCTCCGACGAGCTCCGGTGACCCACTTGCATTCTCTGGCTTCCAACATAGCTCCTGGTCCTCCGGCAATGGTGTGCACAGCTTAAGCTCCCTCAGTCCGCACTGATCTCTCTCCCTCTTTCTTGGTTTAGCCCCTCCTCTCACTCTTGGTTTCCTCTCTTGTGTCACCTCTTCACCTCCTCTTCTCCCTCTTATCATCCCCTCCGCTTGCCATCTCTGGATTGTCCGTCGGCCTCCAGCAGCCTTCCACCAGACTGACATGGAAGGGATGAGACATGGTAGGTTGCAGAGCTCGTGAAGTTGAAGGGGAAGAAAAGGAGGGCACATGAAGGAAGGAAAAGAGAGAAAGGAAAAAATAAGGAAGAGGAGAGAGGAAAGAAAGAAAGAAAGGGAAAGACAAAAAGAAAGCGGAGAATCTTGTACTTGAGTTAATTGTCACAGTGGACTCCACACCCACACATTGAGCCCACAAAACACCAAACAATCACACAACCAGGAAAATCAACGCAAACAAGCCATCCAAAATGTCTGATTATCTATTAATAAACTATATTTAAATATCACAATAATTCTATGGTTTACAATAAAAATAGATAACCAGACCCAAATGTTACAATTCTACTTCAAAGTTAAAATGTCACAAACAAGTGTTATTTGTCAAGTGTGTTTATTTATAGGAAACAAAAGCCTACAAAATATACATAATCTAAAGAATATGAAATAAGATATTACTGTGGATATGCACAACAAGATCCTTGTATTAGGTATGCCTTTTACTCTCAATTTCATGAAAGCTAGCAAGAAGTGCATTCAAAATAGATTTATTGCTGCTACCAAGATTAAAACGATCAACAATCACACCACCACACCATCCTAAAGGAACCATAATTGGTCCAACCTACCCCATGATGAGTACACTAATTGTGCCATGTGGATGAATTCAACTTGATACAAGATCAAAAAATAACCCAAACAAGCAATTAATAAGAAAGAAAGTAAGAAATAAAAAACATGTGATCATCACCTTGAAAATGAAGAAGAGGCATGTCAGCTAAGCAATGGATACTAAATCAAAACAATGCACTTCTACACTTAATTAAAATGATTATACTAATGCTCTTTTCGAGAATGAGAGACATGCAACCTAAGTAATGGATATTAAATTAAAACGATACACTTATGCACTTAATTGAAAGGAGCATTAATATAATACATTTATGCACTTAATTGAATGCATAGAATTTGCATTCAATTTCCTTAAGTGTATTTTTTATCTATTTCATTATAAAAATTGGTAACATAATTTCACTTAAAAGTGAGATTGACAACATAGGATCATTTATTTGGTTTTTGCAAAGTGAGATTGACAACCATGTCTATCTTTTCATTCTCATGTTACCCTTCCTTCTCAAATCTAGCCACTATCTCCCTCTCACATCCTCTCTTTCTCTCACGACCTCTCTTAACCTACATTGGAGACTCTCTCCCATGCCACTTCTATGTTATGCTCCAAGCTGTCTCTCAACATCGTCTCCTACGTTTTTTTACTGTTGCCTCTCTCATGCCCCTTTCAACCTATTACTGTTGCCATCCGTTAATGCCCTTTACTTTGTCAACATTGCTTCTCTCAAGGTTGCTTCTCTACCGTCACTTCGCTTCCAAGATGAGAGACCATAACATTGTTCTTTTAATCGATAGGTTGAACTTCATCTTAAGACTATAACCTTGTTTCTTTCGATCAAGATGTTACACTCATTTTTATCCATATGGCTCCTTAACCCACATTTAATTGTCCTATGTGGTAACTAAATTCTTAAAAAAATTGATGTATTAAGAAAGGAATTCCCAACAAAATTAGCTCAAACAATCTTAGTCAAAGTCTTAGGTAAGAAACTATGTATGGTTGTGGTTAAGAAAACAAACAATAAATTCCTCAAAAAAAAATTACCCAAAGATAGTAATTAAGCCACCTTTATGCAAATCTTTGACATATTATCACTATATAGGAGAAGCACATAAAAACAAAGAAACTAATAATGTGATAGCTTACAACATTGAGTTTTCCTTCAACTTTCCCATCAATTATCTATCAAGTATCAACAAAGAAAAAGATAATTAGCCATAAGAATAAAAACATCAAACATTATCACCCCATGGTTTCAAAGACCTGAATTGACAAAAGATGATTATAATGCACTAATGGGGTATTTCTTAAGGCAACAAGAACAATACTAATATAACTTGAATTTGTCTAGAGTATTGAAAGGTGCATGTTCTTTTTCGAAATGATATGCTTTCATCTTATCACACCCTCAATTAGTCCACCCTATCATTTTGTCTATACATTATTCTATTATATTTTCATTCTGCCACTCATTTGTCACTCCTGGTAGTCCTTGTAGCTGCCATCATTTCAAGTCTTTAAACAATGGCTAGTTTAGCAAGGTCACAACATATATAAAAGCAAGTATAATTAGATGTTTGATAAGAAATTCTACCTACATAATTGGCAATACCTAAAGGACCTTGTACATGCATGTTTTGGAGTCACCAAAAAAGATGCTAAACATTAAGACAGAAGGTGAAAATGATTGACCTTAATAAGCTCCTTAAGAATATTGTTTACTAGTGATGTGGTCTTTTTTGAAAAAAAATGTATCAGTCTATGACAAGTCATTAAGTTTAAATTGATTTGTTTCTCTTGTATTCAAACAGGTGAAAAGTAACTTGAAGATAAAGTCCTCCAAACTTCCAACTAAAAGGAAAAGAGAGACATCATCGTCTCAAGACATTAAGGAGTGAATTACAAGAAGAATGAGTCAACTTTTATCTAAGATAATTTGTGTGATATGAATGTGTATGAGATATGATTTGATTTGTATGTGCATAAGATAATATGAATTATTGTGCATAAGATGATTAAATTTTTATATAATATGAATGTACAAAACATGAGACATGAATTAATTTTTATGTAATATGATGTTGATAACATAATATATTATTTAAGACAAGTGTAATATGATTGTTGTTTACATGAGACATGATTTAAGTTAATTAAGATATAATTGTTGTTTGCATGAGACATGATTCCAATAAAGTGAGATATGATTATTGTTTGCATGAGACATGATTCCAATAAAGTGAGATATGATTATTGTTTGCATGAGACATGATTTAAGTCAAATGAAATATGATTATTATTCACATGAAATGTAAATCTAAGTCAAATGAGATATAATTGCTGATAATATAATACATGATTTCTATTAAATGAGATATAATTGCTTAAATGAATTTGCATAATATGAATAGTGTATGGGATATAATTTACATCAAATCTAGAATCTATTTTGATAAATTTGACTTAATTCCTTGTAGGTACAAGTTTAATGAAAAAGCCTACACTACTTTCTAAACCATCACTTACACCACAAAATGCTAAGATTACAAGTTCTTCTTTGGGTATAATTTTCAAATGAGATATGATTGTTGTTTACGTGAGACATGATTCAAATAAAGTAAGATATGATTGTTTACTTGAAACATGATTTTAAATCAAATGAGATATAATTGTTGATAACATGATACATGATTTCTGTCCAATGAGATATGATTACTTATATAAATTTGCACGACATGAGTAATGTATGACATGAGATATAATTTGCATCAAATCTAGAATCTATTGTGATAAATTCGACTTGACTCATCGTAGGTACAAGTTTAGTGAAAAAGCCTACACCACTATCTACATTACAAAGGGTTAAGATTACAAATTTTCTTTAGATATACTTTTTCAAATATAATATTACCATGGACCATTAATATTGTGTTCAAATTTGCTATTATTTATTCCTTTTTTTATCATTATTTCAGGAAAGAAGACATTGGGGACTCTTTATGTATTAAAGAGTCATTGCTTTCGGTTAAATTTTGTCAAAACTATCATAGACTTAACTCCCAAATTATAATCTCGACATTGGAAGTTAATAAACCAAACTCCATTGGTCTAATTTTTTTGCATGAGAAACACATTGAAGTTGGAAAAAAATTTATTAAATTTACTTATCGATTTGTACAGTAAGAAAATGGTAGGGTTTCTCATTGTAAGTAAACTCATTGTAAGAAAACGGAAGGGTATCAAACCACCTAGAGTACTTCTTTACAATAAAGACATATCACTTGTTGATGCTCTAATAAAACCATTTTCATATGGTATGTCATTAAATTTTGAATATCTTAATCCATGTTTGTGAAATGTTGGTCTTTGACTGGAAAGTAGTTTGTCTAGATTTTCTTTGCCATTGGTGAATTTTGTTAATGTATCAAGTAAGTCTTTGCTTTTATTCTTTAGAGAGGTAATATCATTTTCATGATTTTTAATTTTCTATTCCATTTGACCAATACTCATGTTTAATTCAATATTTTTATTGTTTATTTCACGATTTTCATCCATTAAGATTTTTCCTTCCTTGATCAATTCTTCATTATCTTTTGACAATTGTTCAATTTGTTTGATTGATTTTAATTTAGCATCTTGTATTTTGAGTAGAGTTCATCAAAAGCTTCTACAAGTTCTTCTGTATTGATTTCATTTTCATTTAGAGAGGATTCCTCATCACAAGCCATAAAGCACACGTTTGCTTCCTCGCCATCGAATGAAGAGTCACTTTCATCCCATGTTGCTTGGAGAACTTTTCTTTTAAATCTTTTTTTCATCATTTTTAGATGTTTTCATTTTTAATAGTGGGCAATCCTTTTTAAAGTGTTCGGGTTTGTTACACTTGAAGCATAATGGAGTTTCTGTTTGTGGATTGTTCTTTTTCTTGAGGAACTTACTTCTTTTCATGAACTTTTTGAACTTTCAAGTTAACAAAGCTATATCTTCTTTTTCCTCTTCCTCACTTTCAGAGTTGTCTGTATCTGAGGTGATTTTTAGAGCAATATTTGTTCTTTTGGTTGTCTCTTTTTCTTCTTTTTCTTTTTCTTTAATTTGTACTTCATATGAGGTTAGATAACCAATCAAATCTTCTAAGGAGTATTTTGACAAATCTTTGGCTTCTTCAATAGCTGTAGTTTTCTTTTCCCATTTACTAGTTAGAGACCTCAGAATTTTTCGAACCAAATCAGATTGAGGGATGACTTTCCCAAGAGAGTGTAATGCATTTGTTATGTCACTAAACCTAGCAAACATTTTTCCAATAGATTCTTCTTGGTTCATTTTGAATAGTTCATATTTGTGAGTTAACATGTTGATCTTAGTCTATTTTATTTGATTTGTACCTTCATGTGTAATTTCTAAATTGTGCCAAGCTTCATGTGAGGTATTATAATTTGATATTTTATTAAATTGCTCTTGATTAAAGGCACAGAATAATATATTAAGCCCTTTTGTATCAAGTTGTGCTATCTTCTTTTCTTTATTATTCCATTCCTTATAAGATGCATTATTAGGGGTGTAATCATTGATGACAATATCCTATAATTCAAAGTTTATAAATTTTAAGTAAATCCCATAATTTAAAGTTTATATATTTTAAATAGATTATCATTCTGCATTTCCAATAACTATAGTTTAAACCATCAAAAAAAGAAGGTCTATTTATACTTTGTCTCTCTACAATAGTGTTGGATGAACTAGAAGCCATATCTAGAATATTGTTAAGTCTTTTAAATCTAAATAAACCTTGCTCTGATACCAATTGTTGGACTCTTAGGCTTCACTAGAGGGGGTGAATAGTGAATCACAAGATATTTTACAAATTAAATATTTATATTACAATCTTAAGCAATTAAACAATGATTTGAAAAGTAAGCTAATTCATGCAAAGAAAGGGATAAGAGGCAATGAAAAAACACAGAGAATTTTATAGTGGCTCGGCCAAACCCTGGTCTAGTCTACTCCTCGAGACATCCTCGAGAGTTCCCTTTAACTATTTAAAGTAAACACTTATTTGATAGGCAAATCCCTGCCTACATCCGCAAACCACGAAACCTTCTCCCAATCGGAGAATTACAATGATTGCTTGATCACACAACCTTAAATCTTTTCCGCAAGTGCTAATCTCTTGGTAAGCTCTTTGAATCAGTGGACTTGGGAGAAATTTTGCTAAGAATATGAATGGAGTTTTAAACAATGGCAGTAATACAAAGAGAAAGAGATTAGTAGTGCTTGATGATCTTAATGGGTGATTAGGAGGCCTCTTTATAGGTTTAAGGAGGGAAAATACTGTGTCTACTGACTAGTACAACAGCTAGTAATGGCTAGTTACTTCATAAGACCGGTAATGTTTCGGAGAGCCGTTTTTCTTTGTAATAATGCTTTTCACGGGCAATTCAGTATGCCAAAATAACTTCGGTATATCGAAATCTACTGATTCGAAATGTCGAAAATATTCGGTGTGCCATTTTGATCTCTGCTTCCATCCTTTGTCTTGTGCAATTCGGTGTGCCGTGTCATGTGTTGATTTTTCCTGATTCGGTATGCAGAATTTGTTCGGAGTACCAATTTTCATCTTACAATTACAGAATTTCATAAACTACTTTTTCTCATACGGTATACCGTTATTTTTCGGTATGCTGTTTTTACACCATTTTTGAATCAATAACAAGTACAATAAAACTTTACACTTTAGTACAAGAATTTTCATGAAATCCCTTTTTGCTTTCTTCATTCCCGCCACTGTGATAATTTACCTATGCTTTTTGATACAACAATAATTCTCAAACCATTTTGTTAGATTATATTGGATTACTTTTGTTATCATCAAAACCATCGTAAATAACTCTTTTATTCCAACAAGGATATCATGACAGCAGACTTGGGAGGTATGAGACTCCTGTGCAATTGGATTTGATATCCTGAGAGTTACAGATATCGAGACTTGTGGGTATTGGTTGGGCCTAGGGGTGAGGAGCTTCTAGTGGTTCAAGGTTTTGAGTTAGGATGTCGAGAGGGTGTATCTTGTGGTGGCCAGGACGGATAATGCACGTGCTCCGTGGCTGGTAGCATCCTAAGTGACAGGACAACCTTCCCTTGTGGGGGTTGGCACTGTTAGGGTTCTTCAGGTGGGAGGACTATAGGATGGATTCACTCTTGCACAGAATAGTGGGTCTGTGACAGTGTAGATGTCGTAGTCGCTTCTTTGTAGACTGCTTTATGACCAGTATTGATTGCTTGACATTGGATAGTATGACACGTTGTTTGTAGTTTTGCTGAGCCCCAGTTCAAGAGTTGGGCTCTGGCCTAGTGGAGGTTGTGGTGTTACACCAGTGTAGCTTTGTGCTTTCGGAGCGATGGCTCTGTGGTTTTGACTTAGAAGAGGCTGTGCTGCTACGTTGGTGTGGTATTGTGTTTTGGAGCAGTGGCTCTGTGATTTTGATATTGTGTTTGGGTTCAGAGGGGACCATCTTGTATAGAGTAGAGACTTTGTAATTTGTACTTTATGGTTGTGATGGGTGTTTTTGATGCTATAGAAAGCTTCAGACTGATCGACACAAAGAGCATGTGGAATGAGGCTCTATGCTTGGTGTGACTTTTGGGCTTGATTTAGCAATAGTGGCTATTTCGAGTGTGCATAAAAGATTTTGAAAGAGCAAGCACATAGTTTTGAAAAAGAAAAGAAAATAATGGTTTTAAAGACATGATTTTGAGATTTTACTGTTTGTTAGGTAATAGTGTATTGCTTAGGCTTGGTGTTGCGACATCTAGGGGAGATGCTTGTGCTTGTTGTATGGGACGTAGTTACGCTTGTTTCCTCGATATGGTGTATCGAGTGGTTATGTGAGGTGTGTGCTTGGTGACCATTTGAGTGGTTACTTATGTGTGCTTTGGTTTTGGCATTTTTGACAGTGCAGGATAGGAGCTAGTTTTGCTAGTGCATATAGTAAGAGTCACGCTATTACACATTAAGGATTCTAGTGAGTTTGTGGTTTAGTTTATTTCAGTTATTTATTTATTGTTGTTGAGTGTACTTAGATTTATTTGCATAATTAGCATAATTGCAATTGTAATAAAAAAAACAAAAAAAACATGAAATTATGCAGCTAGGTTGAGTAGTAACGACTTGAGGATTGTTACACTTTGCCTTCAACTCTATTTCTAGTAGTGGGAACTGCAAAAGTCAAGAAGCCCGTAAAGAGAAATAAGACAAAGCACTCACTTAAGAAGTTTTGAGTTCATAAGATGGTCAGGGACTGTGAAAGAAAGGATGTAAGAGAGAAACAAGGGCATGTATTAGTAAAGTGGTCGATGGTTGTGAGAGAAAAAGAAGGCGTGAGAATATTAGGATTGAGAGAGAGAGAGAGAGAGAGAGGAGGAGGAGGAGGAGGAGTAGTAGGAGGAGGTGAAGGGAAACTTTAGTTTCTTGCTATAAGGATTTGTAGCCACGCTATTTGGGAGAGAAGGGAATATTTATGTAAGAGCAAAATAAGAATGATAAAAAGTAGTGTCTTTTGTTGTAAAGGAAAATTAAGTAGCTATATATTGTTAATTACACTTTTGAATGGAATTTTCTTGTCAATTACACATTTTATTTCGAACAATCAACAAAAGTTTTATATAAATAATTGGATTATATAATATTATAATTAATCAACTAGTATTTAGTCACCACATCTTATGTTTATAAAGCCTAACTCTTTCCAAAAACTAGAATTGTTCATTTCTAAGAAAAACTTCACACATTGCACCACAAAAGCACTATATCACGTGGATTGATGATGATAGTTAACTCGCATACTTAATCCAATTAAAAGTTCTAATTATTAATCTATATTTATGACTTCTAACTCTGTCGGTTAGACGTCTGTTTATACATTTACCATCCCCTAGAAATGTTTAATTTATAAGTACATAAACTATTCATTTCATGTGCATAACTTGATAGCAGAAATTAATATTTTTTTAACAACGAAAACTGAAAGAAGTTGCATTAGCCATGCTTTCTCAAGATGCCCTCCCATTTAACAACTTTTAGATTCCTAACCTTCTAACGACCATAACTTGTCACCACATACGGTAGTCTTCAACTAGTCTAATTTATTGTCACTGCTGATGTTTAGATGGGTGGTACGAGTTGCTGTGCCGTTGACGGTGGACTTTGAGTCAAGTTTTTTTTAATGCCATAAAGAAGATGGACTGAACGATGAGATTTCTTTGTTTAGGGTTAAGTTGTTTTCACGTAAACACAAGGGGGCCGAAATTGGATACCATTTCACCTTTTTTCAATTATGTTCATCTGAAGAAGAAGAATTTTGTACATATAAATGAAAGCCATATTTAGAGCAAAAGGTGTTGATCGTCGTATGGGAGCTCCGACGAGGTGGATTTAATTAGAAAACAAGGTATGTTTTTTCGATGATTTTCTCTTCGTTTTCTCATCTATTTATAATGGAGCCTCAACGTCTCCACTTCCCTCCGTCTCAGTAACGGCTTCCTGATTTACGTCAGCCAATAACTTCGACGAATCAAAGCTATTAAACCACGACCATTTTCTCCATTGACTGTAACGGACGGTGGTCTTCATGACTACCTGTCAACATCTCCCACTTGACGATGAAGATCACATACAAGTCCCACGCAAGGAGATGTAAATCTTCCACTTCCACTATCCGTAAAGTGTATAACTTCAATTTCCACTCCCACTATTCATGAGAATGTCCTGTACTTCCACTTTCACTATTCGTGAAGTGTATCAATTCTCACTATTCATGAGAATGTTCTTCATTTCCATTATCTATGGAAATATTCTTTAATTCCATTAAGTTTGTTCACAAACTTAATGAATTTTTCTTCTGTAATTCCTTTTGTCATAGTATTAGCAATCATATCTGATGTGAGTATGTAACTCAGTTTTATTTCCCCACTTTTCACAATATCACGAATATAATGATAATGTATATTAATGTGTTTTCCTCTTGTTGTATTTGCACCACTATATACAAGACTTATTGCCGTTTGGTTATCACAATACATTTCTATTGGACCATTTATTAAGTTGAGATTTAAATCATTTATAAATCTCCTGATCCAAACAGCATGCGATGCAGCTGCACTACAGGCAACATATTCAGCTTCATGTGTGTATTTGGCTACACATCTTTGCCTTTTACTTCTCCAAGATACAGCTGCACCTCCAAAGATGAATACATGTTCCGAAGTGGACTTTCCATCATCTTTGTCACCACCCAGAGCAACTTCTGTATAACCAAGCAATTCAAGTTCATCCGCTTGATATGTCAACTTATGATGCAGAGTTCCTTTCACATATTTCATTATTCTTTTTACAGCTTCCCAATGTTTTGTTCCAGGATTACTTTGATACCTGTTGACAACACTTACAGCATATGCCAAGTCTAGTCGTGTACACAACATAGCGTACATTAAACTTCCAACCACTTGGGCATAAGGTGCACTTAAAGGTTCTTTTCTCTTTCCAGGACATTGGTCATTACTTAATCTTTTCCCAAAAACATATGGTGTAAGAACTGAGGAGTAATTTTCCATTCCAAACCTTTTCAGCACTGTACGTAGGTATCTTTCTTGATTAATACTCAGTATTCCAGATCCCTGATCTCTAAGGATCTGTATTCCAAGAACATAAGATGCTTCTCCCATGTCCTTCATCTCAAACCTTTTGCTAAGTTCTTCCTTTGTGTTGTTCAACATGTCAGTATCATTTCTAGCAAGCAAGATATCATACACATACAAGGATAATATAATAAACTTGCTCCCACTTTTCCTGATATATACACAATAGTTTAATTTGTTTGAAACAAATCCCATTTTGACAATTACATCATGAAACTTATGATACCATTGTCTAGAAGTTTGTTTCAAATTATATATTGACTTATTTAATTTGCACACTTTGTCTTCATGTCCTTTTACCTGATATCCCTCAAGCTGTAACATGTAAATTTCTTCCTGCAAATCACCATTTACAAATGTAGTCTTTACATCCATTGGATGTAATTCCAAATCTAAATGTGCAACGATAGCCAATATAATCCTTATAGATGCGAACTTAACTACCGGAGAATATGTTTCTTTATAATCAATTCTCGGTTTTTGTGTATAACCTTTAGCAACTAACCGGGCATTATACTTATCAATAGACCCATCAACCTTTAACTTTTTTCTAAATATCCACTTGCATCCTGTAGCCTTTCTGTCATTAGGTAAATCACATAATTCTCACACATTGTTCTTTTCCATTGAATCAATTTCATCATTCATGGCTTCAAACCATAAATCTTTTTCCTTTGATTCAATAACATCTATGTATTTCATGGATTCCATGTGATTTTCCTCTATATCTGCTATTAAGCATGAAGACTCACAAGAATACAAGTGATAATTATTTATCCAAGCAGGTTGAGTCCTTATTCTTTTGTTGCTAATAGACTTTACCGGTTTAATTCCATCTTGAGTTTGTTCATTTTGATTTATTATTCCATCATTTCCATTTACAGACTCATTTTGGTTTTCCCTTATATTTTCCATAGGTTCATTCATGTTTTTTATATTTTGTTCCCCCTCAATTATAGGGTCATGTTCCGGGATTTCATTGAAATAGTTATCTCCCACTACAAGCAGTGGTTTTATTTCATTTTCATTCTCTTCCTTTTCTTTTAAATTTTCAAGACAAGTTGCATCCCTATATTCAATTATTCCCTTTTCTTTATGGAAAAATCTACAACCAAAAGAATTTTCACAATAACCTATAATGTACACTTCAAGGTTCTAGAATCTAACTTATCCCTTAATTGACCAGGAATAAGTACATGAGCTACAGAACCCCATTTCCTCAAATAATGTAAATTGAGTTTAAATCCAGTCCACAACTCATAAGGTGTACTAGGTATAGATTTTGTGGGTATTCTATTTAACACATGGTTTGCTGTAAGCAAAGCCTCTTTCTAAAATCTCTTGGAAAGTCCTGAATGTGACAACATGCATCTAACAGAATTCATAAGAGTTCTATTTTTCCTTTCCGCCACACCATTTTGTTGTGGAGTATAAGGCATTGTTGTATGCCTCTTAATTCCATGTATTTTACAAAACAGTTCAAATTCCTTAGAATTATATTCTCCACCTCTATCTGACCTTAATACCTTAATATTTCTTCCTAGTTGTTTTTCAACTTCCGACTTGT
>JAMKQA010062817.1:0-16296 GCA_024699735.1 Posidonia australis
ATATGCAATAGAGAGGATCTTGATGTATTCACCATTTGCATGTTCTGTAAAACTTATTTTCTCATGCATATCCTTTTAGAATCTTACACAAACATTCTAGACATGAACTTGCAATTTATCATAATAGACTCGTTTTTCTCACTTGCATCACATCATGTTTCAATTTTTATCATCGGCATAAACTGATTGGCATTAATAAAATCACCCATCTCTATTCTAGGTCAGATTCTGGATCAGATTGCAGTCTGATCTAGATTTTCTGGGGAGCACCAATCTGGAGCACCTATATGGCGCACGAGAGTGGCGCACCAACCCAGAGCACCACTCTGGTACACCATTCTGGTGCACCAGATTGGTCAGAGAGCAAAACACTCACTTTTGCATCTCTATTTGCATCGTTTTCTAGATGACTTTGAGCCTGATTCTTTTACTGCAGGTTCTCTGATATTCCATGGCTTTGCTTGCATATTTCCAGTTTTAAACAAGATTGTTTTCTAGTTGTTTTCTCCCTTTGGATGTTCAGTCCTTGGCTAGAATCCGGTAGGCTATTTGCCTCTACTCCAATATGGAGAACCTAGTGCATTCAACCCATGATCCAAAGACATGACTGAACCATCTTGCATACACTTTAGCATAAATAGGGTGGGATCTTGTGTGAGGCTACTAGCCCTTGAGCACAAGGTCCACAAGTCATTACACTTGCAAATCTTTCACTTTTAAAGCATATTTTTCAAGTTTTGCAAAGGATTTTACATAGCATGATTTTCTGGAATGCATTCATATGTGACTTTGCATTGCCTAGATTTTTGCATTTGCTTTGGCACATCTCTGGCCCACACAGGAGCACATAGGTGGCGCACCAGACTGGAGCACCAGTTTGGCACACCAAGCAGGCACATCAGCCTGCTTATCAGTAGCACACAACAACTTTTGCATGGTTTTCTGGCATGATTTCTTGCTTCGATTTGTTTCTACATTTTTCTGGTTTTCTTCCTTGATATATCAGGAAGGCACAACTCTGTTTTCAACCATTTTTATGCAAGTTATATTGCATTTGGCATGTAGCAAAGCAAGGATGAAAAATAACTTGAAATTGATATATCTTTGATTTTATTCATGCAATGACTTTGCATTGACACTTGACCCGACATACGAGTGATACTTCTGAGCATTAGGACACACCCCTGCACATCATGCACCCATATTTTGACACCACACACATAAGCATGGCATGGTATATCACCCTCGAGCGTACAGTAAAGGCTGAAAAGCTGACATTTCATAAGCAAATGAGAAACCTATAGAAGACCGATTTATCGGGCGCACGAGGGTACCTAATACCTTCCTCGTGCGTAACAGGGATCCTTACCCATTTCTGGTTTATGACTTGCTTTTCCATTGCATGATTTGCATGTCTTATATGGTTTTCCTTGTCTTCCATTTTAATAGACTAGGTGGCGACTCCTGCATTTGCATTTTTATTTTCATTTGATTTTTGCCGTGACTTTGTTGTCCTTTGTGTATTCGGCCTTAGTGCCAAGTCTCGAGGCTGTCGCTGGCATGGTTACACCTGCAAGCCTGCAAAATTGCAAAATTGTGGTGTCTATATGTAGTATTTGCTCTCAAGCTTTGGCGACACTATCTCTATGGGGAACAGTTTGAGGTCTTCACCGATCATCAGAGCTTGAAGTATATCTTCATGCAGATGGACCTCAACCTAAGGCAATGCTGTTGGGTGGAGTATCTAAAGGATTATGATTTCAACCTATCCTACCACCCTAGTAAGGCCAATGTGGTCGCTGATGCCTTGAGTCAGCGTACACACGTGTTGGTGAGCTTGATGGTCAAGGAGTGGACCATGCTGGAGGATTTGGTGACTTTCAGGTCGAAGCGACAAGCACGGGGAAGGTTGGTGTTTGGGTGGTCAACCTGTTTGTTTTCCTTAAGATGATTGAGTTTATTGTCGTCTGTCAGTAGCTAGATTCATTTGTTCAGGTTGTGTTTGAGAAGCTGGAGGTTGGTGGAGAGCCTCATTTCTTTGTTAGGGCATATGGAGAGCTAAGGTATGATATGTGCCTATATGTGCCTCAGCATGAGGAGGCCAGACAAAGATTGCTCGAGAAAGTGCATCGGTCAAGGTACACTATTCACCCTGGGAGTACGAAGATGTATCGAGACCAGAAGAAGAACTTTTGGTGTCCTGGCATGAAGCCATCCTAGCCTAGTACCTGTAGCTTTTCGCCTACTAGTGATTTCGATGGTGAAATCTTCTTTTCAGATGGTTAGGATGTAACACCCGTAAATTCATTTTGTAATTATTTACATTTTAATGAATTTGTTCCAAGACGGGTGTGTGACCATGCCAGTGTAACCCTGCACGACTCCACGGTGCGTGGAAACACTTAAGGAGTCCCGATATGGTCACAACAAAGATGGTAAACCCGAAGAAGGAGACTAGACTCGAAAACACCAAAGAAAGATAAGAAAAGGACAAGGAAAAGGAGTTGCCACCTAGTTTTTTAATGGAAAGACGAAGAAAACCAAGATGCAAATAAATGCAAGAAAATAATGCAAATGAATACAAATGAATGTGTGTATGCTCCGTGCCTAATGGATGCAACACTTAGCCATTGCGAGCCAGAGAAATGGTAAGGATTCTTGTTACGCATGGAGAAGGTGTTAGGCACCCCCATACACCCGAAGAATTCGGTCATTCTAGGTTTCCTGCTTGCCAATGATCTAGTGTGTGTATGTCTGTCCACTCTTAATGCACATGTCTAAGATGAATGTGAAAACATGACAAATCAAAGAGAAGAAACGAATAAAAGAGAAATGATAAGGAAAATAATGTACAATGCCACTTTACTGTACGCCCTTGGGCGATGAGGAAAATCATGAAAATCGGAAATATTCAGAAAGCATCACGTAAAACAGTGGAAACTTATGAAATCTGAGAAAATTAAATGAGAGAAAAATAATCCTCATTTTGGTCAATGTTGGCATTGCCAAGTCTATTAATGTATGCTCTCGGGTGACAAAAATCCAAATCAAATCAAAATCATGAAAATCGGAAGAACTTCGAAAAATATGGCAAAAATTAGTTTTGAAATAATTTTGAAATGCATGCATGATGCAAGAAAATAAGTATGAGAATATATGTGTAGACACCCCATATGCTTGCAATTGGACTTAACCCTAAAACCTTAAAACCTTAAACCCCTAAAACCCTAAAACCTTAGACCTAAACCTTAAACCTAACCCTAAAAACCTATAACTACTTCCCACTCCACCTTAACAACCCTAACCACTTCCCACTCCACCTTAACAACCCTAACCACTTCCAACTCTAACCATAACAACCTACCTAGCCATTGCAAGCCTATAATTATCCCCCCATTTGCAAGAGAAAAAGGGGGACAAAAGGAGAGGAAAAATTGAGAGGAGAGCCACCAAGGAGTTTTCTCTCAACCCGAGCAACTAGAGTGGTCTTAGATCAGAGGGGAAGCTCAGAGAGGTGGAAAATTCAATTTCAGGCCATCTTCGGCCATCTCCAGTGAGCTCTGGCGGTCATCCCCACTGCCTGCTCAGGTAAGCACCCCTCAGACCTCAATTTCCTTCAATTTTGATTGCCTAAGTCCTCCTCCTTCTTCCCCAATAGATTCGAATAGTGCTAAATGGTTTTCGTGGTCGGAATCGAGGTTTCAGTGGTCGCTTGACGTGTTTTCCGACGACATAGGTGGGGGCACGAATCTAGTGAGTGATTCGTACCTTGGTTTGCATTATCCTCTAGGGATAGACATCCTCTTGCCTCTCTGATCCTCTAGACACCGTTTCGAGTCCCCAGGAAGCCACCAAAAGCCGCTCACTGGAATCGCGACTCTTCGCCATCGCTGGGAAAGAAGGTGAACCGTGGAATGCAATCCAGAGCTCCACGTCTTGCAGTGATGCACCAAGCCCAGGGAAACGATCCCTAGTTCTTCCCCAGTGCTCTGGAACAACCAGAACCCCATTTCGTGCCCTAGATAGCCCCCGTAGTTGAGCTCGCCAGAAAAGACAGCGTCGACGGCATGCAGGATCACGAAGGGGAGGAACGACGCCATTCTTGCCTCTGAGCTTGGGAAAATGCTCGTTTCTGCACTGCCAAGCCTCTAGAGACTAAGAGCCGCCGTGCCAATGCCTCTAGCATCGCCTTCTTCTCTGGGACCATCGCCGGAGCTGTGTCGACAGCAAGGGAGATGGGAGGAGGCTTTCGACCATCTGGCGCATGATCCAAACTATCAGATCTCTCCCTCTTCCTCTCTTCTTGCTCCTAGAGAGCTCTAATGCCAGATCAAGCATCGGGATGCCTCGAAAGGGAATCCCAGAAGGTCTTCAACAGCGGGGCTTTGTCGTCGACGATCGTCGCATGTTTTAAAAATAAAAAATAAAAAAGATAGTTTCATTTGAAAAAACTCTAGGTTTATACTTTTATTGCATTGAGGTCCTTTTCTTACATTTAGGCCCTTGCATATGTTTTTAAAATCATTTTAATAATGCATTGTTTCGTGAAATTACAGAGGAACCCCTGTAAATTTTTATTAATGTTTTCTAGGCTTAAAAATTTGACATAAACCCTCTGATTAACTTTTCATTCATTTTAAGTCCAACATTTTGCACAAAAAGCCTTGAACTTTATTAAAACTGTTCTGAATGCATAATTTTCTGGCACAATTGCAAATTAATCCTTGGGAATTTAAATATTTACACAAATATGTCCAAAATTGAATTTTTAACCCTGAACTTCACTGATTTCACACTGAATGCATATTTTCTACGGAGAAATTGCATAACAGTCCCTGAACTTCCTATGTTCAAACAGAAGTCCATTTTCTTGCACATTTAACCCTGAATTACTTCACAATTATTTTAAACACATGTTTTACTGGCAAAATGCAGATGGACCCCAAGGATCCTGATTTTGACCAAAAATGCACAGTTTTGCACAATTGCCCCTTAATTTCTTCAAAATTACATAAAGAGTGTTTTCCTAAATATTTTTGCTAATTTAGCCTCAGAATTTTCAGCCTTCATTCAAAATATTTGAATCTTGCACAAAAGCCCCTGGAATTTGTATTTTTCACTCACACATGCGTTTTGAACATTTTGTTCCCCCTCTTCATGCATATTTTTTCATGCTTTCTTCTTTGCATCATGCACACATTTCAAACTCATTTCAAACTCAATTTTCACATTGTTTCTCAGATTTCTTCTGACTTTCATGATTTTGATTTGATTTGAATTTCTATCACCTAAGGGCGTACATTAATTGGCTTGACAATGCCAACATTAACTCGAATGAGGATTATTTTCTCTAATTTGATTTTCTCGGATTTCTTTAAGTTTCTGCTGATTTGCGTGATGCTTTCTGAGTATTCTCGATTTTCACAATTTTCCACATCGCCCAAGGACGTACATTAAAGTGGCATTTTCAATGGCTACATTGTCCCTCGAATTATCATTTTTTCCCTTTATTCCTTGCTTCACTATTGATTTGACATGTTTTCGCAGTCTTCTTAGGCATGAGCATTCAGAATAGACAAGTATACACACAATAAACCATTGGCAAGCAAGAAAACCTAGAAAAAGCGAGTTCCTCAGACGCATCGGGGTGCCTAACCCCTTCCCCATGCGTAACAAGAATCCTTACCCTTTCTCTAGCCCGTAATGGCCAAGTGTTGCATCCATTAGACACAAGGCTTGCATATGTTTTCTTCGCTTTGATTTCTTTTGGTTTTTCCTTTGTGTTTGGTTTTCCTCGTCTTTCCATTAAAAGACTAGGTGGCGACTCCGTTTCTTATCCTTTTCGGATCTTTCCTTGGTGTTTTTGAGCCCAGTCTTCATCTCCGGATTCACCATTCTCGTCGTGACCGTATCGGGACTCCTCGTGTGCTTCCACGCACCAAGGAGAGCCATGCAGGGTTCCACCAGAATGGTCACAATATGCATGAAAAAGGGTAACAAAATGTACAAATGAAAGCATGGGTGGAATATGTAAATTTCCAAGGGCCTTCATGCAAAAATTACATGTTCTTGGGTAAAGACTGAGGTTTCTTGGGTTAAATCAGCAAAAAAAGTTAAAGAAAACACATTTTTATGCAATTTTAGGGAAGTTGGGGGTTAAATGTGCAAAACTGTACAGTTTTGATAAAATTAGGATTCCTAAGATCCAATCTATAAATTTACCATCAAAACATGTGTTTAGTGTAATTTTAAAGAAATTCAGGGTTAAATGTGCAAATTAGTGAACTCATGGATGAAAATGTGAATTTTTAGGGTTTGGTTTACAAATATACCATAAAAACATGCATTTAGTGTAATTTTGGAGAAATTCAGGGCATAAGATGAAAATCTATGCACTTTTTGAGTAAAAACATAAATTTCTAGGGAAACGACTGTCTTGGAAGCCATCCAAGGCTTCCTCGACACCTGATCTTGCATCCAAACAGGTGGGAAGCAAGAAGGAAGAGAGGGGAGAAGATCCATCTACTTCGTTCAAGCTTGGAATAGCCTGGTTCTTCCCCCCACCTCGCTTGCCGACGTTGCAACTCCAGCAATGGGGCTGGAGAAGACAGAGCCACTAGAGGAGGTGGAGCGGCAATCCAGGGCTCGTAGAGGCTCGTCCGCGGGGAGTGGGAAGTTCCCCACTTCTTGGAAGCAAGATAAGTAGTGCATACTCCCCTCTCGACCAAGCTCACCGTCGTCTCCGGCGATGTCGACTGTGGAGCGCGATTGAGGCTCGGAGCAAGGCTCTGATGCTTCTGGAATCTAGAGGGAGTGGAGAGGAAGGTTCTATGATGCTCAGGAGAGGGCTATGCCACGTGAGACGTGCGGTCGATCTTTACCAAAGGTCGTCTTCTCCAACGACGACAAGCTACTACTAGTGGCTACCAAAGGGGCTACGTGGCTTCCAAAGTGGAGGAAAAGTAAAGGGAAATCTAGCCTAGCTACACCACACACTCCAGGACACGAATCACTTAGTGAATTCGTGCCCTCACCTCACTTGTCGGAAAATGGGTCCGACAACCCATAAACTCTAAAATTCTAGCCAGAAAGCTTCCATTGTCCACTAAAACGACTCTAGGAAGACTGAGGAAGACCTAGGAACCAATTGCAACCAGATTGAACTCTGTTTAGGGCATACCTAAGATGACAAAAGGTGTGGACTACTCGTGGTCGCTGGAGACAGTGGCTGGAGCTCTGAACTGCTCCTCCTTCGAGCCTCTTCAGTGGTCTGAAGCTCCTTTGCTGCTCTAGTTGGCTTGATTGCTCTGGTTTAAGTGATCTCCTCTTGGTTTCTCTCCTCTCAAACTTTCTCTCTTTTTTTAAGCTTTTTTTCCCCCTCTTTCAAGCTTTTCCTCTCTCTTTTTCCCCCCTTTTCTCTTGCAAATGGGGGTATTTAAAGGTTTGCAATGGCTAGGTTGTTTGGGTTATTATGGGTAGTTTGTTGAGGTTGTTATAGGTTGTTAGGATGGAGTGGGAAATGGTTAGCGTTTGTTTAGGTTGTTACAGGTTGTTATGATGGAGTGGGAAGTGGTTAGCATTTGTTTAGGTGGTTATAGGTTTTTATGAGTTGTTATGATGGAGTCGGAAGTGGTTAGGGTTTGTTTAGGTTTAGGGTTTTAGATTAGGTTTTAGGGTAGGTTTAGGGTTTTGGATTTGGGTTTGCTAGGATTAGGGTTTAGGTTAGGTTTATGGTTTTGGATTAGGATTTAGGCTAGGTTTAGGGTTTTGGATTAGGATATAGGCTAGTTTTTGTGGATGAAATTAGGTTAAGATGTTAAGTTGGCCTTGGGGAAAAGTGATTGAGAGCCCAGCAACCAATAGTCCATTCTAGAGAAGCCTATTTACAATCCTACAAAATTAAGGTGCCTATAGATGCCCCTCCTTGAGCGAGGTCAAGGGACGAATGGAAATAAGACCGATGCTCAGGGTTGACAAAGATACCATGCCCAAGGCCACAAGAAATTATTAGCTGCTGGTAGTAAGCCACTTAGTCGGTGAATGCACCGAAAATCATGACCTGCCACCCAAAATGCCAAAGACGAAGTTGAAATCATGGAAACTAATACTAATGATGAATGCTGACACTAAATATTTGTGTTAATGTTGTGGTGAATGCGGTTGGTGATGAATAGTGTGTGCTGATGAATGATGATGCAAGATGAATGAATGACACACGTAGATTATGATGTATACTACTGGATGATGTATGTTGATGCATGATGCAGGATGACAAGTTGATTGGTTATCACACTTCCCAAAAAGGCACTGGAGAAGACTTGCAGTGCTTGTTGACCGAAAATGGGCATGATAAGTTGTCGGACATATCACCGAACATTTTGGGTTGTCAGCCCACTCCAAACAATGTAACGATTGTCAACCGAGTAGTTCGGGCTACCAGCCCAAGAGAAAGTGGGCATGAAAGGATACTGGACCTATTGACCAAAAAGATAGATGTCTTGACGTGTGTCAATCGGGTAGTTCGGGGTACCAGCCCAAAGAAAGAGGTTAGTCTAGTCTATCCAGAACACGACCAATGGGTGCACCATCGATTCCAACCATCATGAGTAGAAATCAAAAGGGGTATGGTAAGATAGCGAACATACCGACCGGAGAGTATGGCAAGTTACGGACTTATCGACTGAGAGGATATGGTAAGTTTCGGACTTATCGACCAAGAGGATATGGCAAGTTTCGGACTTACCGACCGAGAGGATATGGCAAGTTTTAGACTTACCGACTGAGAAGATATGGCAAGTTTCGGACTTACCAACTGAGAGATGGCAAGTTGACGGATGCCAATCGGATAGTTCGGGATATCAGCCCAAAGAAAGAGGTTAACACAACATCTGGGAAAAAAAACGCTTGGTAATAGGAAACAAAGCAGAAGTAGTCGGTGATAGTCCAGATGGCAGGATAAACGAACTCGTTGACCGAGAAGCAGTCAGTGATGGGTCAGAAAGAGGAAAAGTGGACTCGTCAACCAAAAAGTAGTCGTTGGCGGTTCAGAAAGAGGAAAGGCAACTCGTCAACAAAGAAGTAGTCGACGATGGTTCGGAAGACTGGAGAAGCAAACTCGTCAACCGGGAAGCAGCCAATGATGGTTTGGGAGCAATAAAAGTGAACTCGTCATTAGGGAAGCAACCGATGATGGCTCGGAAGGTTGAAAAAGTGAAATCGTCTACCAGGAAGCAGTCGATGATGGTTTGGAAGGAGGATAAATGAATATGCCAACCGAAAAGTAGTCGATGACGATTTGAAAGGAGGATAAATGAACATGTCAACCGAGAAGCGGTCGGTGATGGTTCGAGAGGAGGAGAGACGAACACGCCAACCAAGAAGCAGTTGCTGACGGTTTGGGAGTGAACATGCCCACCAAGAAGTAGTCGGTGATGGTTCTAAAGCAGGATAAATGAACACATCAACTGAGAAGCAGTCGGTGATGGTTCAAAAGGAGGATAGACAAACACACTAACTGGGAAGAAGCCAGTGACGATTTGGGAGGAGGATAAACGAACACGCCCATCGAGATGTAGTCGGTGATGGTTCGAAAGCAGGATAGACGAACACATCCACCGAGAAGTAGTCGGTGATGGTTCGAATGGAGGATAAATGAACACGTTAACCGACAAGTAGTCGATGATGGTTTGGGAGGAGGACAAACGAACAGGCCAACCAAGAAGCAATCGGTGACGGTTCAGGAGGAGGATAAACGAACACGCCCATTGAGAAGTAGTTGGTGATGGTTCCAAAGTAGGATAAACGAACACGTCAACCGATGACGGTTCGAAAGGAAGACAGACGAACACGCCAACTGGGAAGCAGTCGGTGACAGTTCGGGAGGAGGATAAACGAACACGCCCACCGAGAAATAGTAGGTGATGGTTCGAAAGTAGGATAGACGAACACGTCCATCAAGAAGCAGTCGATGACAGTTTGAAAGGAGGATAAACAAATACGTCAACTGAGAAGTAGTCAGTGATGGTTTGGGAGGAGGGCAGATGAACACGCCAACTGGGAAGCAGTTAGTGACTGTTTGGGGGGAGGATAAACGAACACGGCAATCAAGATGCTGTCGGTGATGGTTCGAAAGCAAGATAGACGAACACATCCACTGAGAAGTAGTTGGTGACAGTTCGAAAGGAGGATAAATGGACACGTCAACTGAGAAGCAGTCTGTGACGGTTTGGGAGGAGGACAGATGAACACGCCAACCGAGAAGTAGTCAGTGATGGTTTGAGTAGAGGATAAACGAACACGCCCACCGAGAAGCAGTCGGTGATGGTTCGAAAGTAGGATAAATGAACACGCCAACGGGAAGTGGTTGATGACAGTTCAGGAGGAGGACAAATGAACACGCCCATTGAGAAGAAATCTGTGATGCTTCGAAAGTAGGATTAGATGAACTTGTCAACTTGGAAGCAGCCAACGATAGTTCAGAAGGAAGGATAAACGAACTCGTCAATCAAGAGGCAGTCGGTGACGGGTCGGGAGGAGGACTATGACACTCGGGCCTAATTATCCATTTTAATTGTAAACCATGTAATTAATTGTAATATTGTATAAATAGTTTATCAATGGATAATCTGTTGTTTCTTGTGCTTGTAAGGATTTGGTTGGCTTACTGTGCACCTGGTTGTGATTTGGGACCAATGTGGGGTCCAATTTGAGGATGCATAATTGCCTCAATTTGTGTGCCTGTCTTTTCTTCTTTTTCTTTCTTTTTTCTTTCTCTCTCTTGCTTTTCTCTCTCTCCCTTATGAGCCACCATCCTTGTCTTCTTCTTCTTCTTCCCCCTCCTCGACCCGTGCCACCACGAGACAGCGGCCCGTGCCTTCCCATCCTCTACGACGTGATGGGAGGCCAGCACAGTGTGGAGGAGGAGGAGATAAAGTGGAGCTAGGGCAGGCAGAAGGGAGGCGGATCTGAGGGAAGAAGGAAGAGAGGAAAAACAGCACGTGCGATAGAGGAGGTGGTTGTCCGCATGGTTGGCCGGTGGAGAAGGCTTCATTGGGGAGAGAAGAGATTCGTCAGTGTGTGAGGAAGGTCACTGGAGTGCCATCTAAGGTACATGGCCCTCTTCCCCTCTTGTTTTCACACTTTCAGTTCAACATGTCAAATACATGAAAATGAGAATAAATGCATGTAAAATTGTAGAAAAATCGTAGAATGGTTGGAAATGTGATAAATAGCATGAACAAGTAGGAATCATGTGGTTAGGATGGAATTTGGTGGATTTGTATGGATTTTAGGAATGTATGCTATAGTAGTTTCATACGAGCTTCATCCCTTTATGATTTTCATATGAATTTTATAGTAAATGGATTGACGAATGGATTGAGGGGTTTTAAAGTAGACTCAAGGGTCTACACCCCATGATTTATTTGTATTTTGTGGTGCTTGTTTGAGGAGTCCGACGGAGGCTCCCCCCTGGCGATTTTGTCGGTCGAAACAGGGGAAGTGCCCTGGTCGTGGGTAATTTGGCATGCCAAACTAGGTTCAGCATACCGAATCCCTATCAGATTAAGCTAGGACACCTGGTTTCGGTAGGTCGAAATCACCTGGTCGACTGAAATAGGGATTTTCAGTATACTGAAAATTTTTGGTGTACCAAACTAGTGATTTTTGTTGTACTGAGCCTGGTTTTCGGTCTGTCGATTTTGCCCCGGTCCTAGCATATACAAATGTGATTATAAAATGAAATAAAATGGTTTTGAATGGATGATGAACATGTGTTAGTGGTGTTTTCCCCATGTAAATGGTATGGAGGAATGTGGGATCCAAATAAGTGCATTTGGGAATGGTTTTGGGTTTGAAGCCCTAATAATGAATAAAAGTGATTGGATATATGGGTTTTGAGTAAATTTGGGCATGAGACCCAATTTATGATTTTAAAGCATGGTTTTTCATGATTTTGAGATGGGACCCTAGATGAGGGTCAGGAGTTGCATGGGAAAAGATTCCTGCAACCAAGAGAATGAAATGAAAATGATTTTGAAAAAGGAAAACTTAAAGAATTTTGAAAATAAAACACTAATAATGTGTTGAGGAACCATAAAGGTTGGTGTCGACAATGTGGTAGGAGTATGAGGCTTCAATGAAACCAATTGTCAAATACGACTGTGGTTGCCGAGCTTGAGACGGTGTAGGCTAAGCCTGGGTCATTGAACCTAGTTGTTTGAGTCATCGAGCTCGTGACAGTGTAGACCAAGTCTAGGTATATGGAACCTAGGTGTCCGGGTCACCGATGATGTAGGCTGAGCCTGGATCATTGAATCTAGTTGTTCGGGTTACCAATGGGACATCAGACAAACACGTATCCCTATGCTTGTGAAATGAAATTAAGGCTGGTTGGCTGGGGTGGTGTCATCTCGCACGGGGAATTTCACCACGGTAGTGCAAGGAGGGGAAATGATGTCCTCGCCTACTGCTTGTGTGCCAGGTTACCCCTGATCAAGGTAACATCAATAAAGAAAAAGTGGAAATGAATAACAAAAGAATTTGATTTCGAGGAATGAAAAAAAAGAAATGTGGTTTGGCTAGGATTGGACTTATGAATGGTCCTAAAATCCTAGAATAAAATAATGATTGTGTTTTAACTAGTTACTAGCTAGTATTTATGATTTTGGTTTTGAGCCCAAGAGGCATTGTGTTTTAGGCTGGATCTGGTTGGAAATGCGGTTTCTCAAGATATGAGTTTTGAAAGTAGTTTTATTCTTGGGAAGAAATCCCAAGCAATAAAAAGAAAGATGAGTTTTGATAAAGAATATGGTTTTGGAAACGATTTTCAAATATTTTAAAAGAAAAAGGAAATGTGAGTTTTGGAAAGAGTATGGTTTTGAGAGCAGATTCCCAAGTGATTTCAAAGGAAAAAAACGAGAAAGAAAGAAATGATGTTTAAAAAAAATGGATTTCCAAAAGGAAAATCAAGTAGTATAAATTAAAAGCTGTGTTTTTTTAATAATGTTGATGGATTTTGTTGTTTGTGTGATTGAGGCACATACTGGGTGAATTAGATGTCACTCTCGCGTGTTTTGCTTGGTTTTCAGGTGTAGGTCATGTGCAGTCTAGTCCTGGTGCTGGAGTCGGAGATTCTAGCTGCACATCGTTTCCTAGATGTGAGCCTTAGTTACAGTTATTTAATTTTACTATAATTAGTGTAATTTTGCTTGCGATACTATGATTTAGGTAACGTGCCCGCTCTGGGGCATTACAAGGATAGACAAACATGCCATCCGAGAAGCAGTCGATGACGGTTCGAGAGGAGGATAAACGAACACGCCCACCGAGAAGCAATCAGTGATGATTCGAATGCAAGATAAATGAACACGTCAACTGAGAAGTAGTCGGTGATGGTTCGAAAGGAGGATAGATGAACACGCCAACTGAGAAGCAATCAGTGATGGTTTGGGAGGAGGATAAATGAACACGCTCACCTAGAAGCAATCGGTGATGGTTCGAAAGCAAGACTAGACGAACATGTCAACCGGGAAGAAGCCAGTGATAGTTCAGACGACAGGATAAACGAACTCATCAATCGAGAGGCAGTCGGTGACGGGTTGAAAAGCAGGATAAAAGAATGCATCAACCAAGAAGTAGTTGGTGACGGGTCGGAAAGTAGGATAAATGAACTCGTCAACCGAGAAGCAGTCGATGCAGCTCAGAAGACAGGATAGACGAACTCGTCAACCGAGAAGTAGTTGGTGACGGTTCGGAAGGAAGATAGACAAACATGTCAACCGAGAAGTAGTTGGTGACGATTCGGAAGGAAGATAGACAAACATGTTAACCAAGAAGTAGTTGGTGACGATTCGGAAGGAAGATAGACAAACATGTCAACCGAGAAGCAGTCGGTGAAGATTCAAAAGGAGGATAGACGAACACGTCAACTGAGAAGTAGTTGGTGACGGTTCGAAAGGAGGATACCAAGAGAGCAATTGACATAATACTGACATCAAGAAAATAATACCAAAAGACAGTTGACATGTCCCTGGTAACAAGTGAATAATACCAAAAGACAGCTGACATGCCCCTAGTATCAGAAGGATAATACCCAAAAGGCAGTTGTCATGCCCCTAGTATCAGGAGATAATACCAAAAGGCAGCTAACATGCCCTTGGTATCAGAATGCTACGGATGTTGCTGAAAGAAAGGAACAGAATAAAGCTGAGGGGCCTAGACAATTGGTTTAGCCAACAGAGGTTTGCTAGGAAGCACTTGCTTGTGGACGCACCTTGAACTGTGACTACTTTGAACTGATGCTGTTAGCAGATTTCACTGGAATTTCACTGCTCGTACACGACATTTTTGAGGAAAGTGGGTATCTATGGCTTGCTGGACTGAAAACTGACATTCTACGATCAGTGATGCTTCTTGTGGTTGTGGCTCTGTAAGCATTGTAGTCGTAGCGATTGTCACTCCCCTAGAGGAATATGCACTTGATTTCCATGTTGGAAGCACGATCTCATGCTACATTTTCTTAGAACAATCTAGATATTTTGGCTGGAGATTCTGGTCTAGACTCTCTGCACCATAAGTCGTGAGTCTGTGCCTCGAGAAGTGCTTGATGCACGGGTTCTATCCAAAGAGCAATTAACATCCACTTGGTGAACAAAACTGACTCCCGGATACGGTTGTTGCAGTATGTGTGAGCTTGGTCAGAGAGCAAGCACCACACTCTTTAGCAGGCGATGCGGAATGGTAACAGAGGGCAGATTGAGAGAGAGAGACCAGGACAAAATAGATGCTCCTTGTATTGAGTCAAGCTGCCAAATGTCGTGGGGATCTGATTGTGACTGCAAGTACTCTAGACCACATTCGGACATTCCCCAAGTGGCACTGGTGGAACTCAGTTGACTGTTGGGATATTGCTGCCAATGCTGCCAATTCTATAGGTTTATATAGCCTATGCACTGGAAGGTAATCTCGTTGTACGTGTGCTTTGACCATAGTGTAGCTGAAGACGCTCAATGAAACACTATAATGCAATGCAAAATGCAAGTAGAAAGACTACAGCAAGCAAGTTAATGGTGGTGATGGACTTTATTGTTGTACGGAGACATGCTGATGGATGATGGGTGAAGCTATTACTTAAGTAGGTAAACATGTTTTATTGATCAGCTATGACTTTTGTTTGTTGTGATTTTTCTTTGTTTGCCCTCGGTTGGGTTGGAAAGTTTCATGCCTATTAGAGGAGGACACCTTTACCTCAGTTGGCCCTACAAAGACTCACAAGTTGTGGGTGGCTCTTGTAGGATGAGAGGTGGCACTCAAGCTCACTGTGTGGTGGTGGGATAGATTGGATTCCATGCCAAACTCTTTAAAGTCCCAAACCTGCTCTTTTGAGTTTACACGATTTATTTTTCCTCCATCATAGGCATACAACTTCACTCTATACCTGACTTGGAGGTAAAAGGAGACTAATCCGGGTTGGACGCTTTTGCTGCAGGAAAGGGGGCTAGTCCTTCAAAGGTGTGTGCATGCTTCAACTCCTCTCCAAAGTATGGTAGGGATAGAGCTATGTCACATGCCTCCTACTCTTGGGCTGACTTCTGTCTTCACCTTCTATCTTCTAGTTTCTTTTATGCCCATGCAAAGGTATATTTCTTTTTCGACTCACACACTTAGTCACCCTAGCATTTTATCTCCCTCATGGAGGTGCTGGGACCCTGTAGAGTTTGGGCACTTCATCTGCCCCTGAGTAGTGCCATCTGAGGAAGGGAATTCCAATCCAACATAAACAAATTTTCCAATTTTCATCATTGGGCAAAGTATTTTTGGTTTTTTTTTGTTGTTTTCTAATTTTTTTTGTATTCCTCTTCTTTTGGATGCTTGCTTTTCTTTTCGTTTCTTTCTTGTGAATGCATGATGACAATGCAAAGAATGAAATAACAAAGAAAAAAGGATACGACTTTAGTCCCTGTTGTTGAGCTTCCATTGCTAGTAGAGAAGACTGCACTTATTGTTGATTCTAAAGTGTAGACACCCCAATTCTGAGCTTATTTGGCAGCAGGCTCCTCCGGTTGATGCTCTGGTCGCGACTACCAAAACCCTAGCTCATACAAGCCCAATTAGGTTCACACTAGCCCACATGACCCAATAAAACACCAAAATCCAATTAAATCCACTTAAAAATCCAACCATAAATCCTAATCCACTTAATCCAGCTAAAATCCACTTAAATCAACTTAAAATTCAATAAAACCCTAATTAATCAAAATTTTAAACCCTAATCAAGTGAAAAGAAATTAAAATCCA
>JAMKQA010062819.1:0-10610 GCA_024699735.1 Posidonia australis
GAGTCTAAAATAGGGTTACACGAATGACCAAAGAGGTTACATAATCTGTGCCTTAGCCTACTTAAATACTAGGGCACCTAAATGGTCAAATGACCAAACTAACCCTGAAACAAAGACATAATTCAAGACATATTTACAACAGAGGTATTTATGGGCGTTAATGACGGTAGTTGAGTTTTGGGTCGTTTTGACCCTTATGCCTTTGCGAATTTATATCTTAATGCATGTTGTATGGATTTTGGTTTTGTTTGTTGGGATTTGGAATAGACTTAAGGGTCTACATCTTATGCTTTATGTGTGATTTTGGTGTTTGTTTTGGTGGTCTGATTAGAGGTCCCACTTTTGGCGATTTCGAACATTTGAGGTTGGCCTGTTTTCTATTTTTGTAGAAATCAGCATACCAAAAAATTTTGATATGACATTTTTCTATCAGTTTTGGTTTGCTGGTCAAAATTCAGTTGTTTGGATTTGGACGGTCGATCGAATCAGTAGATTTTGATCGACCGAACCAATTTTGATATACCAATTTTGGCCTGAGTGTTGACCGTTGACCTGATTCGATCGACCGATCCAGATCGGTCTACTGAACCAGGGGTTTTTGGCATATTGAACTTGTTTTCGACATGCTGAATTAGGGCCCAGAGATTTTTATAAAAATCTAATTTTGAAGGTTTTGCAGATTGATTTGTATTGTCCCTTTGAGATGGGATTGTGGGTTGTCAGTGGTGGTCCCTTGGGACACCTAATGTGCCATTTCGCCAAGGTTTTGAAAGAGTTTTCAAAGATATAAAATAGTTTTGAAAATGGTTTCAAAGAGATGGATGATTTGTTTTGAAAAATAGTTTTTCCTAGTTTTCTATGTGCTGATCGAGACACTCTGGGACCGTGTTGTCGAGGCCAAGAAATGTGACAACATTCTCGGGTGGTCGGGCACGTCTCCTTGGTCGAAGCCTTGGGGCCGCGATATCTGAGGTTGAGGGACGTTGGGTCCTAGAGGTATGAGACTCTCTGACTGTCGTCTCAAGGCTACGGTTGTGGTCTGTAGGTTGAGGTGTCTTGTGGAGTGACAGGGAGGTATGATACTCCTGCTATCGCTATGAGCATGAAGGCTCGGGTGTTGTCGGGTGTGGAGGTTTAACACTCCCTCTTGAGCACCCTGTGTGGAGGACACCGTGAGGAAGCGTACCCTGTGGTGGCCAATGTAGGTGGGACATGTGCCTAGTAACTGGTAGCATCCTAAGAGACAAGACAGCTTTCCCAAGGAGGAGTTGGCTTTGTGAGGGTTCTCCAGGTGGGAGATTCACAGGACGGTGATCGCTCCTACATAGGGTGGCTTCACCGTGGCAGTGTAGACACCATTGGTAGCTCTTCGGTGGACTGCTTATGGCCAGAGTTTAGTTGCCTAGCGCTGGGCTTCCCGACTCACTATGTGTGGTTTGGCGATTGAGGGCATTTCTTGTGGTTTTGGGTTGGTAGAGCCCTGGTTGTGGTTTTGGCCGGTGTGGGCGTGGTTTGTGGGGTTTTAGAGAAAATGGTTTGCAAAATGAATTTAAAAGAAAATTAATTATGGTTTCATTTTCTTGCCTTTTTTGTGGGGTGCATGCTGGGTGACTCTGTCACTCATGCGTTTTCCTCGTGTTTTTGGGTTGCAGGTGTAGGTACACAGAAGGTTTAGCATAGTGCATATAGATCAGTGTCTCATTGCCACACACACAAGTTCCTGATAGTTTAATATTTTCTGTTTAGCTTTAATTTTCCTGTAATTTAATTTGTTTTAAATTATTACGGAAATTCGAGGTGTGACACAGGGAGTGAGTGGAGACGAGAACTAGCCAAGAATGTTCGTCGTTGGAGAAGATGGTTGGTTAAATAGAGGACTGTTTGAATCTGATCCTTCGATTCTAACCAACTCTAATCCTTGGCTCAGATTTGATCAAGAGGATAGGATGGGAATTTAAATTAGCATGGGGGGCTTCATGGCCTAGATGGAGTGTGGGACACACCTAGATCTGTTTCAGCCAATGGGAGACGAGAATCAAGTGTGGCAATGGTGAAAGGACAAGTCTATCCTTCACTTGTTAGCATTGACCCAGGACATCTGCGTGCCACATCAACGTGACAATGCTACGCTATCAGGCCGTAGTGGTCCTAAGACAGATTACTTGCAAGGAAGGCAGGCCCAATCCACACAACATCTAGGCTACAAGTGGGCTTGAAAGGTTGGTTTAGGTGGGGTTTAGGTTGGGTTTGGGTCATGGGCTAGTGTTGGGGTGTGAAATGGGCAGCCTTTTTGCCATTGGAGCGCTCTTCCAGATGGGTTCGTTAGCGAGTGATTGCCAAAGTGGGGTGTCTACAAGATGAATTAAGGTTCAATATCAAACCTAATATGGGGCTTATTAGGATGTGGGGTTGCTTGTGCTATGTTAAGCTGCAAGACATAAAATTTGAGAAGTTGGGAATTTGTACAACTAAGGTGGTATTTATGAGATATGTTAAAGAAGTGATGCTTGAATATTTCTAGATTCGGAAGCAAATTCTACCATAGAAGCTCGATATGTAGAGTACTTTGAAGAGAAGTTCATCAAATAAAAGTGCATCATGTTGTATGATCTTCTAGAAAATTGCATTGTGAAAGAGAACAATGATCTCATCATAACCAGGGAATAAGAAGATCATACCTAAGGTGAAGGAGTCACCACCCAAGCAAGCAACAAAGGAGAACCTTTAGACTTGATTTTTTCACTCATAGCATACAAGGTGATCCATAGAGCTTCAATGATGCAATGCAATCTAAAGATGTAAAATTCTGGTTAGTTGCAATCGCAAATGAGTATGACTCTATTACGGCTAACAACACGTGAGTAGTGGTGGACCTACCTTAAGGCTCAAAACTGATTGGCTGCAAATGAGACTTCAAAAGGAAGGTGTTGGCTAATGGTTTGGTAGACAAAATCAAGGTTGGACCTACTGCAAATGGCTTCACCTAGAAGGAAGGCATTAACTTCTTCTACACATTCTCCAATAGCTCATATTTTTACCATTTGTTTATTGATTGTAGTGGCTATAATACAAAAGATTGTGATGCATAAGATAGATGTAAAAACTAACATTTCTGTATAGAGACTTGATTGAGAAAATTTACATGGTTCATCTTAAAGGATTCTTAGTCAAATGATTGGAACAAAAGGTATGTAAAATAATCAAATTTCTATAAGTACTGAAGCAATCTCTTAAGATATGATTTGAAAAATTGGTTAAGGTGATCAAGTCAAATTGCCATAGAGTTAGTGATGTTGACAAATGTATTTACACTAAGATAGCTAATGAATAAAAGTCATAATATCTATCTATGTGGATGATATGCTCATTTTTAATACTGACACAAAGGCTATGAAAGAAACAAAGAAATTCCTTTTATCCAAGTTTAGGATAAAGGACATGAGAGTTGCATATGTGATCGAGATAATAAGGATCAAAGTGGTTTACCTTGACACTATCTCACTACATTGAGAATATACTTACCAAGTATAAATATTCTGACATGGCAATTGTGTACAAGTCGTATGACTATGTACTTAAGTTAGAGAAAAATAGTGAGAAAATTGTAACAACTAGAGTATTTCAAAGTTGTTGAAAGTCATATATATGGAATGAATTGAGTTAGGCCTAATATAACATTTGTCATGAGTATATATGTTGAGCAAGTTGAGTAAGAATTCAGGTAAGGAGCATTGGATTACTATAGAAAGGGTAATGACTTACCTTAAAGGAACTAAGAATTATTCTCTAAACTTTACTAATTATCTTGTTGTGATAGAAGGATACTCTGATGTGAGTTGGTGGAGCTGGTTTATAATGGAAATCGAGTAAGCAGGTGTCATCTCAAAATCTTTAATGGAATATGAGTTTTATACATTGATAGCCATAGTCGAGGAGGCTGTGTATCTCAACGAATTACTGTTTGATCTTCTACAATTCAGAGAAAGAATGTCGGGAATTATTATCTCATGTGAAAAACAAGCAACTACAACAACTACAAGTAATGATTTGTACCAAGGACCTTTGAGAACTATGTAGATCCACAATGCACATGTATCTAATCTTATAAAAAGGGAACATAATCATGATGATTGACGTAAGAAGTCAAGAGAATTTGTTGATTCCTTTACTAAACGTCTCAAGAGAGAATTTATAGAGAAAATTTCAAAAGAACAAGGCTAATGTCCACATGTGAACATCTATGTACTTTACTAATTAAATATTTAGTATTAGTTCAAAAGGCAATCTATTAGACTTTTATTTAATGGTCTAGAGAAGAAATGGATGGCTTTTTTTTCTTACACTAGTTATTTTCCTAGAGTTGGACTCTAATGAACCTATTTTTCATAATGCATATCATGTTGAGGTTAGTAAGATACCATGATGAGTCTTTATACATATGAAATGTGTTGTGCTTTTGCAAGAGGCACAACTTTGGTAGTGTCAAAAGAAAGGTTTGGGACCTTGGCACCACAACAGCATGGCTTTACATTATGATAGTCCAAGACTATAAGTCATGATAGAATTGGCATTATTTGGAGATCAGATACTTCATACCAAAGTAGTATTGACACCACAATGGTTGTAAGATGGGTTGGAACCTTATGTAAAGAAATACTGTGGAGATGAGGCCCTCTCTTGTATGAAATGTAGACTGAAAAACTATTTGCCTAATTCACCCATTTAATTCTTTTTAGATTTGAAAAATATACCCAAGAACACTAGTAGACACTAGGTCACGAGACCTTATATTGTGTCATTAGTTTGAAGCACCATGGAAACCACGTGTGAATTGATAGATTGTAAAGGTTGTTGAGTTCAAGACTTAGTCCACTCACATTTTGCAAGAACTTTGGCAAATGTGAGATTAAGCTTGTGGGGCATTCTAAAATTTCTAATGAGAAACACTCAATTGTAATTCAAAAGGAGTGGGAAGGGCCCCTACCTTTGAAGCATATGAGTGTATACTATGTAAAGGTGGTGGGATCTCAAATCCAAGTTTCCCTACACATTGAAATATTTGTGTTTGGTGTGTTTAAGCCCTTATGGGACTTTGGCCTGTCAGGCTGACAAGAGCCAAGAGCTATGAGATTTATTGGCATAATGTGATGCTTTGTTGGCACATTTTATACTTTGATTGTTTTCATTGGGCATAGAGATGGCGCCGCTTAGTAGCTAAATTCGTTGCCTCACATCTCATCGTGGTAGTTACTCTAGTCTGATTTTGTGATGCCTTGGTGCTACATAACAGCATAGAAACTCCCCAATTAAATAATTAATTTTAAAAATAAAGGAAAAATAATTAAAATTTTCCTACCTAGACCTGTGTACAGTTAAGTGACTTCGAGAAGTGTACCAGAACAAGACTGCACCTCCAACTATGCACCTAAACTGAATACAGATAAAACATGCATGAGTGACGTCAATGTCTCCTAGTATGTGCCTCAAAATCCAAATTTGGCGGAAAACCCCTAAAACTATAAGAGGTACAAATTGAAAAGCCAACTACCAAAATATTCAGAAAACCAATTACAAATCATGCCCTTTTTCAAAACGTTTCTCTTTCTTTTATTAGAAATTTTATGCATCATTGCAAATCCATCTAATGCATTCTCAAGAGGCAAATTCCTTGACTAGAGTCCATCCAAAACACGATTTAATTCATATCTCAAGTCACAACAAAACTATAGCTAGAAACTAGCGCAAAACTCAAGTTTGAGCTCAGCTAGAATCGAGCTCAAAATATAAGTCAAAACGCAGCTTTATTCTAGTTCAAACCACACACTCACACTGTCTTAGCAAAACTAGTCGTGTCACCTTAGCCACAGGTAATCGACTTGGCCATAAGCAGTTGGCAAGGCTCTACCCCCGTCCACACTGCAGTGCCGCGGTGAACCACCCCATGCGAGAGTTCAACCACTCTAGCTGTAGCCTCAAAGTAAGGTACCTTTGTGGTACAAGCACGGGGTGTGTCCTCATGATGCCCGTGGGTGCCCAAGTACCTGGGGACTCTATCCATAGGCTTGACCAACACTTGCACTGAGGGAAGTCCGGGTTTATCATTTCCTCGAGCCCTACAGTACTACAATAGCACATAGTCACAAGGCTCACTCCTTAGACCAACTCGGCAACCATAGCCTATGATCGTCCCCGACTACTTAGAGGTCTCCAACCCTTTGTTGGTACAGCCAATCGGCCTCTATGTGGTTCCAAAAAAACTCAGCAATCACTTTTAAAGCAGATGCATTTCTTTAAAAAGCCTCTTTAAAATTGATTCTCAACAAAACTCTTTATTACTTATCGAAACCCATTTTCTCTTTATTTAATCATTTATGGGTTCATAATCACCTTTCTAGCATTTCCTTATTTATCTTTAGGAAATCATCATTACCACACTTTTATTCCACATTTTATTTACACAGCCATAGTTTTTAATAACCATTGTCTCAAGCATTTAATCATTTATGGGTCCACATGCATTAATAGGATTTATTCACATTTTATATCAAAATATAGCTATTGAAAACAAGGTTTGAGTCACTAACAAGGCCAAATTCGCTTGCCATTTTTGCCAGTAAAACTCACCACCTAGATCTACTGGTAAATTTCACTAGATAGATCCACTGGCTATTTCAGCTAAGGGAAACCACTAGTAATACTCACCGGACCCTTATACAGAAAGTGCAGAAAACTCAGACAGTAGAACCCATTACTGAAAATCGAAAAAATCACTGAAAAAGCACAATAACTCATAGAAGCTCCCATGGAACATCATAGTATACACTCATAAGACATCCATAACATATATCCCACATGGATTAGCATCATATACTCATAAATCATGATATTCACCATAAATCCCTAAAAATCGCCATATAATTATGTAAAGTCCATTTTCATGCATTAATCAGGGCTACGCATGAGTTTCTACATTTCCCATCATTTCATTGCATGATAATAGAGAGAAAACGAAAAGGGGAGCGTACTCAGTGGTGATCGCCAGTGAAACCCACTTGAGCGAGCTCTTTGGTGATATCCAGTGAGCCTTCCGGTCATCCACGCCTCACTGACGATCCGACCTACACCAACGGTTGCTTTCTTTCGGTAGTCAGCTCCAGTGAGGTTCAGTGACTCTCCTCCTATAATGACACAATTTTAGAAGTGGTGCTTTGGCCAGATAATTAAAGTGAAATTCAGGTATATTGGGCATTGGGGGTCCCAATGCCCAATGTGGGACACATTCTCAGTAGTCTCTTACGCTTGGAGTGTGTGTTTCTAGCCTTTTTGGTGTGGTGTGGTCGGGGTGCTGTGCCAGCCCTCATGGGAGTTTTGAGGGTTTGTCCTGTGCTCTGGTGGCAGATCTCGGTTTACACGAGTCACGTGGACGTGGAAGGTCGCATGGTCTAGTTTCGTGCTTGCAGCTTCCTTTCTTTCCTTCCCTTCTTTCTCTTTCATTTCTTTCTTTCTTTCTTCCTCCTTAGCTTGGGCCCCACCCCTTCTGTTTCTTCTTCTTCTTCTTCTCTCGTGCGTGGGAGAGGGAGAGAAAAGGGAGAGGGGAGGTGGGGGGGAGAGAGAGAGGGAAATGGTGGGGAGGAGGAGGATGCAGCCGCCGTCGTGCCACCATCGTCACGTGGAGGAGGAGAGCAATTCGTGGTTGGAGGAGGAGCGTTGGCGTTTGTCTCGCGTCGCCGTGTCTTCGATGAAGGTACGTATCTTGTAGATTTTCTTTTAGTTCCAAATTTGTACCATAGGTGCATGTTAGTGTGCTGGTAATTGTAGTAATTTTATTAGAAGTTATTGTGCATTTGTGGGCCATTAATGGTCGTATTCATGATTTGGGGTGAATAGTGCCCCCTTTGTTTTTTCTATTGATTTCTCACGATCCGCTTGATGGATCTTAGTGTTGCTTGTTGGTTTGGATGATCTCTTCGAGATCTTCATTTTGATATGTTATTTACATAGTTTGGATTGGTGGTTTGCAAGATTGGGCTTTGGGTCCCATTTCCGATTGCCCTACAGTCACTTGATTCAGCATGCCAAATTATTTCGATATGCCATTTCTGTTGCAGATTGTCGCTTTGACCCTTGGTTTAGTCGACCGAATTCATTCAATCTACCATTCTGGAAGTCTTGGGTGTTGCTAGAATTCTTGGTTTGGTTGAATCAAGGGTTTTTGGTCGACGAGTGGTTTTTTGATTTGCCGATCTACTGCCTTAAGCCTAGGTCTGGTCGACCATTCCATTTTGGTCTGTCGGTCTAGGCCCTGATTCTATATTAAGATGTTTTATGTTTTGATTAATATATATATATATATATATATATATATATAAATCTTGGGGAGATAAATATAGTGTCATAAATGATTAGGATAATCATTAGAATGGTCTAGGGTTTGCCTAAAATGAATTAGCAAGATTCCACCTCAGGTGTGGGTAGAATAAAAGATGAAATGCTTTAGAAATAACATGTTCTTTCCCTAGATGGTTTAGATTGGACTTCAGGGATAATGATAGCATTCCTAGGTCTAGAGTTTGTGTGGTTTTGTGTACGGTGCACTGAATGGAGTATTTAGTGGCATTGTCCCAGGTGTTTGAGTCGATCTGGCTGTGCCCTTAAGGGACACAAGCTAGTAGGTGTATTACACTTGGTGCTAGAGAGTCGAGTTCTGGTTGTGTTTGCTTTGCTGTGGTGTCTTATGGGTGGGTTTGACACTCAGAGGATGTTTTCTTGGTGTTTTCTTGGGTTGTGGTCGTGGGTTTAGCATGGTGCTCATGAACCCAGACGCTCCCAAGGTGCTTTTGCCAAGGCCTAACAGGAGAGCTGTCGAAGCTATGTTTTGTTTGTGGTTTCATGATCTTTGGTTTCTGTGCTGTTTCTGGGCATTGTATTTCTTGAGTTTTAAAGGATATTTAATGGTTTTGAAAAGGTTTTCTAAAAGAGAGTTTTGGAAAGAGAAAAGTATAGATTTGAAAATGGTTTTGGAAAGAGTTTTCTAGTGCTTTCTCTTTACGTTGGGGGCTGAGATAACTGAGGCTGAGGTTCGTCGGGTCTTGGAGGTATGACACTCCTTGACTGTCGTTTCGAGGCTAGGACTGTGGTCCGTGGGTTGAGGTGTTTTGTGGCATGACGGGGAGGTATGATACTCTTGTTGTCGTTGTGAGCACTGAGGCTTGGGTATTGTCGGGTGTGGGGGTAAGAGACAACTTCCTGAGCATCGTGTGAATGGCACCGTGAGGAGGCATACCCTGTAGTGGCTAGTACAGGTGGGATGCGTGCCCCTTAGCTGATAGCATCCTGAGAGATAGGATCGCCTTCCTAAGAGGGGTTGGCTTCGTTGAGGGTTCTCCAGGTAAGAGAATTGTGGGACGGTGATCGCTCCTGCATAGGGTGACTTCACCATGGCATTGCAGACACCATGGTTGCTCTTCGGTGGACTGCTTGTGGATAGTGGTTTCTGCTTGGCGTCAGGCAGTTCGACACACTATTTGTACTTGTGTTTGTGTGGAGTTTTGGTCCAGGAAATCAGGCTTTGGGCCTATTGGAGGCCATGGTTTTTGGCACTTGTTGTGGCACAATGTTTTGGGAGTGGTGGCTTCGTTGTTTTGGGAGTAGAAACTCCGTGGCTTGGTGTTTTGTTTGGGTCCAGAGGGGACCATGTTGTGCCGAGCAGAGTCTCTCTAGTTGTGCTTTGGTGTGGTTTTGGGCTTGAGATGACTAGAGTAGCCTTCTCTGGCATGCACAAAAGGTTCTAAAAGTGCACACACATAGTTTTGAAATGAGAAAGAAAAGAATGGATTTAAAGGCATGGTTTTGTGATTTTGTGGCCTACTAGGCAGTGGTAGACTGCTTGGTTTGGTGTTGCGGCATCTGAGAAGGATGCCAGTGCTTGTGTGATGGGCATCGGTATATTGCTTTCATGGTTTGGCTGCATTCGAGTGTGATGCCTGCGCTTGGCTACCCTCGGCATAGGTTGCCGAGTTGTAGGTGGCGTGTGAACTGGGTGATCGTTGAGTGGTCACTCGCGTGTGCTTTGTGTTGTGTGTTTTGGTAGGTTTAGGATAGTAGCTGTTGGTTGCTAGTGCATATAAGAGGAGTCACGCCACCACACATCAGAGATCCAGGTGAGTGTTAGTTTAGTTTTATTTCTATTGTTTAGTGGTTTTATTTTATTGTTGAGAGCACTTAGCCTTAGCTGCATTATTAACATCATTGTTGGTTAATAATAAAGATAAAACAAATAATTAAATAGAAATTTGTAGTTAGGTTTTGTGGTAGTGACTTTGGAGTCGTTACTGTTGGTATCAGAGCTTAGGTCCACCTAGGAGCACTATCCTAGGGATGTCTGGTCGGGTGACTCCGTAGAATTGCATATCATGCATTCCTGCACTTTGATTTTATTGATTTTCTTTGCTTGTGGTATTGACGAGTGTCTTCGGCTCTAGCTCCTGTTCGGCGAGGATTTTATGCAAGGGACCTGTTGTGTCGAGTGGTGAAGAGAAAACAGGAATACGAACGATGCTCACATCCCAAGCATCCAAACCCTCCCCCACAGATGAACCTCACATGAAACC
>JAMKQA010062821.1:0-10245 GCA_024699735.1 Posidonia australis
CCTTTCTTTGATGCTTTACAATAGAGATCTTTTCTCACAAGGCTTGATTACAACACTTTGCTTACAGAATGCTTGTGAGGAGAGTAAATTGACTAAAGGAAATGATGAATTACAAGTATTCGATGTGTGTCTCAAGGAGGCATAAATGAGTTGTATTTATAGTCACATAATCCTCATCAATTGTGTCTAACGACTACAATAACGGTCACAAACGGCTAATCCTTCGGTATGTCGTTTTGTCCTTCGGTGTGCCGTTTTGTCCTTCAGTCTGCATTTTGCGGTCAATTCGGTATGCCGTTTTTATTTCGGTATACCAATTTCTCCTGAAACGGTATGCCGTTTTCCATCGGTATGCTGTTTCTGCATTTTGCTTTGATTCCTCAGCTCTTCGGAACTCCGACGCATGTTCCGTTTTCTTCTGATTCGGTATGCCGTTTTTCCTTCGGTATGCCGATTTGCTTTTCCTCTTCATGGAAACGGAAGGTTGATGAATGTACCGTTTCTTCTGACTCATGTTCCGTTTTTCTCTGATTCGATATGCCGTTTCTCTTACGGTATGCCGTTTTTGTTTGAACGGTATGCTGAAATATCTTCGGTATGCCGTTTTTGATATGAACTGAGAATCTTAAAGAATATATGATTTTTGTCCTTAACATCTTTAATCTTTTTTCTAAGTATAGGTTTACAACAATTAATTACCTTTGTACAATCATCAAAATAACCAAATATATTTCTAACAAAAGAAAGATTTAATCACAACATCTAAAATTTACATGAACTTCATTTAAACTTTAAATCTTGAATTTAGTTGCACATGAAAGTAATAGAAACTAAACAATTAAAGGTAGAAATTGAAATACAAGACATAATTGAAGAGAAATGAATTTTTATTGATAAACCTAGTATTACAGTAAGGAAAACATTTGAAGCTCTCCAAAATAAGAGAGGAAAGTAATCTAAATTTGAGTCTATGGCTAAGGAGTGAAAGGTTTTTTTTTCATATAACTACAATAATGTTTTATTTATAAACTTACAAGCACATCATTCATGTTGGAAACAAATTTAATTCAAAACTTTAAATTCTAAATTCAAATACTAGATATTTATAATTAAACACTGAAACTTTGTAAGACTTAGTCAAACATCTAATTTATGGGCGCTTGGGAGGTGCCACTTGTGCATTTAGACTCTTAAGAGGCGTCCAAGTCATATAAAATGTTATTTAATATGTTCTAGCCATTTAGATGATAATTTTCTAAGTCTTTAAGCATGTGAAAACTTGAATTTGAATATTTAAAGTGGTTTTATAGTCTTTTTTGTGAAATTCTTTTCTAATTCAAATATGATCTAAATTCTTTGTACATTTTTTCCCTCATTTTTTCAAAGCATTTTTAAATCCCAGGTTCTTACACAATTTACATAGAACACCTTGAGTAGCATTATTTATATATAATAATTAATAAATATAAGAAATAAAAAATATATGAATTATGTATTCATCAGACGTCTTCGTTTGCGGAGAAGGATATATTCAGGCTCCTAGGTCACTTGTTTCTTCACCTTCTTTATAAGAAAAATAAATATGAAAATGAGCTAGAAAATATGTTGGATAGGAGGAACGAGAGGTTAACAAAGGGTTGGGGAGGGCAACAGTGGGTCACGGGGGGGAGAGTAGGGCGACAATGAGAGACGACAGAGGGAGGGTGTTGAGGGCAATTGACGACAACTGCAACTATAAGGTGGTTGTTGTCCTAATTTAGTAAGGGGTGGTTTTTTTAAGAGGGGGTGATGGTGGAGGTTTTGATAATGGAATGAGAAAGATTTTGAATTTCAAATTTTAAAATGAAAAATTTAAGTAATATTTGAAAGTAGTTTCTAATTTAATCAAAACTAAATTATGAAATGAATTTCATGATAGACGCAGTGGTCTTACCATCTAAAGTAATGACTAGCTTCTCTCTCTCTCTCTATATATATATAAATATAAATATATAAATATATATCTTTAATTATATAACTTATAAGTAACAAAAAACTTGCAAAAAAGTCCCTAAAATTACTAAATTTACTTTTCAAACCTCCAATTATCTAAAAAATCCTACAATATCTCCTATATTACTATATATTATTTTTTTTTCTAGTTCTTACAAGATCAAGAAAATTATAATTTAGTCTCAAGATTTACTACAATTAGGTCTCTAAAATATTACAGAAAGGTATCCTTAATTATTTATACTTGTATCTTTATCTATAAAACATAAAAAAGTACATAGAAATCCATCAAATTCTTGAAGTTTAGGGCCATATCTGGCCCATATTATAGAAAATTCTCAACTCAAAATGGAATACTAAAGACTTGGATACAACACTTAGTTTCTTTGAAAATGAATTAGTTTAACTCATCATCATATTTAGTATGAATTAACATACGATGCTTTTATAGTAAAAATAAATATATGATATAGTAATTTTAAGAATTTTTTTATTAATGATTTAATTCATTATTTATTATACATATTCGTATTTATATTCGACTTTATTCCTTCTTTATCTAAACCACATCTGTGTCTGTTATATCCGTGTGATATCTATATTTGCATTCGAATTTAAAAAAATAAACGTAGATATCTATTTACGCCATGCCCGTTCCGTTTTCCACACTGCCTGGAAAAGAAATGGTAGTCTCTAGTCTGTCCAATCTCCACCACCTCGGCCGCTCCGCCCGCACTGCTGCCTCCTCCAGCCGGAGCTGGAGCTGGAGCTTGCGCAGATTCCTCCTCTACCACCACGCAAGGAGAAGGTGCACCTCCTCCGCCGCCGCCATCAACTGCACACAACGAGTGAGATTCCATCACTCCTCCCCCTCCTATTTATATTTGTAGATAGAAATGTGTTCATCATTGAGAGACGGTTGTGAACCGTTGTTTATTCTTGCTTGAGCCAGAGCAACGAGCAGTTGCTGGTGGTTGTCGGTGGTGGCGCGGCTGGAGTGTACGCCGCAATCAGAGCCAAATCTTTGGCTCCTTTCCTCGATGTCGTCGTTGTCGAAAAAGGGAAGCCCTTGTCCAAGGTACTTTCTGTTGCGTTCCTGGATTTCCCATATTTCGGTGGTGACCTAGAGAGCTTGATGCTACGTCTTGTGCAAAAAAAACTGGACTTACACTTCTAGCAACAAGTCGGTAACAAATATTCTGTCTTTTGATAGGTTAAAGTATCGGGTGGAGGGCGTTGCAATGTCACTAACGGACATTATGTTGACAAAACGGTGATATTTATTTGTTGTAATATTTAGGATTGTTTTCAGAGCTAATGCAAATGTTCATCTGATTTCTAGCTTGGTTGATATCTTTTAGTCGTCATTTTATCTTTATATCAACATAACGAGCTGGTAATAGTTTAATAATGAATGAGAGTGGAAGTACATAATATAATGTTGATACAATACACTCACTAAAAAAAAATATACCTTGAACATACACAATTTTTCTAGAAGGAAGTATTTGAAAAGGTCTATTCTCAAAACAGAGAAATGCACCCTTTTGATACACAACACAATGAAAACATGTCCTTTTTTTTATTGGACTGGCAGTCCATGTGTGTCATAATGTATAGATGAATAAGAAAATTGGTAACAATTAGAAACATGAACAATTAAAATGCTTTATAATTTTGTTAATACCATATTTGATAACTGACTTCAAGCTAGATTCTTCCTTTCTATAGGGAACTAGCAGCGAACAGGTGCTTCGCAAGTGAACAGTAAACAGTGCTTTCTGATGATGTAAGGAAAAACAAATAAATGGAAAGGTGTAGATTTAATTTTATAAATAAGATTAAACAAAACATTATAACTTGTTTGGTGAAATACAAACACAGTATGCTAGGTGGCACTTACATACCTTTAAGTAGTATATTGTAACATATATAAAAAATGCAAACTAAGTACAATATATTTGCAAGAAAGAACGCTGTAGTTGTATATATGTCCATTGCAAACATTTTCTTCAGTTAAGAATACTTTCAGAGTACGTTGTATCTGTAATGAAAGAATTCATAAAACTAATGAGAGTCATATAATTGGTTGAAGGAATTGAATGATGTGTTCAGTTGCATACCTGTCTTCTCGATATCATTCTAGTAACACTATGAACCTGAAGTTGTAGAAGTATTGACATGAATTTGTTATAAAAGATGATTCAGGAATAATTTTCTAAAAGAAATTTCAGAGTAAGTACATAGTTGAAATGGAAAACTATGTATTTGGAACTTTCAACTTAAGAGTGTTCTGATTTCTATATTGATGGAACCGGTTATGACCATCTCAAACAGATGTCTAAATTAGTCTCACCAACCAACCTGATGGGGCATGTAGGTCCATGATTAAATGAGCCAAATCAAGATTGGATGTGTCAACTGTAGCTTTCATGGGAAAAGGAACATAGAGACAGAGGGTATAAGCTTAACCAATACTATCAGGCATCAGATGTTATGAACCAACTTTCTGTGGTAGATTGTTCAAATTCTAAATATATACCATTGTATTTGATCTTTGCTATTGAAATATTTAAGATAAACAATCAAGTTATTTGATCTTTGTTATGTGTGGCCAGAGGCAGTTGTTGGAATGTGATAAAAAACCTGTAGATAAAGAATGTAGATGTAAAAAGTTCACTTATATACTCAAAGAATTGGTATTAAATCCATGGACTATGGTATGTTTGTGGCAAGCACTATTGATAACTCAAACAAGAATATTTATCCTGTTTTGTTCAACTACGAGTTATCCTATTTCCTGTATTCCTATTTCAAATCTGAATTGGGGCTTACTTTTCCTACTCCAGATTATTCCATACACAACACACTATGTATTTTTTTAGTGGGAGACAAATTGTGTTACTTGAGCTGAAGAAATCCTCTCAGTCGCCTTTAGGTAGACTCATAAAATATGGATGAACCAGCTTATGCTGATGGATCTCATCATCAAGCATTACAAAGCTTTTATTGATTTCTGGAGTTATTGTAGTCAACTGACATAGTTCCCTGCAGATTTGGGAAACAAAGTATTTGCCTTCATTTCTTTCAATTAAACTCAGTCTATGCACCTTTTTTTGACATTTAATTTGCTGTTGATGGGGCATGGGAAGTTTTTTATGAAGCTTGTATGCAATTATTGCTTTGGTGCATGAAGAGAAAGGGATTAAGGAATTGGAAGCTTAAATCGAAGGATGTACATGGAGATGGAACGTGTAGATTTCTATATTTGAGAGAGCGCATATTCAACAGTAGTAGGATCTGGAGATGACCGCATTTCCTGTGGTGGCCATTTATGATACCTATTATTTCCTTCAAGGAATAAGATTCATTAAGCCTATGTAAGTGAAAATTTTGAAATAATTTGACTGAGCATATCTAGAGAACTCAAAAATAAAACCAAGATGCTAGGAAATTCTTCAACCAGAGTAAGCAAACCGTGGACTGCAGGTGTGGATCCAGAGTTTTTCTCATTGTCATGAAATGGAAGCTTGGACAGTGAAAAGAAACAGGTTATTTTTTGAATTGAGATGAAGTAAATTACAATAAAATTTTAAATCAGCAGGTGGATTGAATAACTTATCATTGATGCAGTGGTTCAGGAGTTAGATGAAGAGAAATAAATTTCATGCAGGAGCCATGGAGGTGATGGCCGTTGCCAGTTTGCCTGAGACTCATACTGCTGCTGCTGCTGCTGCATGGGGATCCACACCTACATGTCTTGAAGCACGACTCCATGGTATTCCTGGTCTCCCCATTGACCTTGATCTGCACCTCGACAGACTGCCTGGTTGACCACGATGGTGTTTGCCCTTTGGAGCTGAAGGTGATGCTGCAGGGTAACGGAAGTGTGGATTGGACAAGTGCTTGAGAGGCGTTTGGGTTGCCAGAGTAGTACTGTAGTGGTGACTGTGGGAAGCCCAACACCTGCAAGCCATCGTTGCACTCAGAGTTCTTGAAGGACCGGCGGAGATGGTGAAAGCAGGATAGGCTGGAGGTTGTGGAATTTGAGGAGGGTATTTTGTCCATTAAAAAAATGCAATCAGTACTCCCCTTTTTATTAGAAGGGCATGGTTAAACAGGATCATCCCAGAAAAAAGCATACGCTTGCAAGATAAATGCCTAGTGTGGGGTTGATGAGGATTCATCTTCAAGCCATGAATGGTGTTTGTCCAAGGCTCCCAGCTACTACTCCTGCTACAGACAAAAAACTGAAAATGGTAATAATACACTAATTCGGTAGAAATTCAACAGTAATACACTCTAAAATCAATTGAGGAATCTAGATAAAAGAAAAACTGTAAAATAATTAAGAAGCTTGTAAGAAACCTAATTTTATAAAACATAATATTTTTAGACTAGTCCAATTCTTACACGAATGCAGAGGGTTCTCAGAGGTAAGTATAAATATTTTTATGAAGAGTTTGAGATAAGTTTAAGAGAGCATTTTAGATTGGTTTAGTTTTCCAGTATCAATGCTGTTGACATCCCACACTTTTCTTGTTTTAACTCAAATATTATTTTCTAGTTCTTATTCTACACAACCATTCATTGGCTTCAATTGGTGTTTATCTGACTTGCATTGATTATTTTTCTTCTTGATCATTGACTTCTATTGCTTAGGGCTTAACCTTTCATGCTTGTAAACTGCAGTATTTGGCTGAACACTATCCTAGGGGTAATAAAGAATTGAAGGGATCCTTCTTTGATATTCATGGGCCAGTGGATACTATGTCTTGGTTTCATCAACATGGTGTAGAGCTAAAGGTTGTTTTAACAACAGAATTTTTGTAAGATTCTTTTGTCCCACTAATGCATTGATGCAACGGTTTATGTTTTCTACCTTAGACAGAGGAGGATGGCAGGGTCTTTCCTACAAGCAATAGCTCAGCTTCTATAGTTGATTGTCTTCTTCTTGAAGCAAAGAGAAGTGGCGGTATATTCTGTACTCTGGCAAAATAATTCTATATTATCTATTAATTCCTAATCTTAAAGTGTGACCTAATCACATGCATACCTTGTTATTCCTGACCATCTGTGTCTTTACTTTTCTCAATATAATATGCATGCACTTTGTGATTATTTCATGAGTCACTCTTGCTTTCTTTGTATGTTAATTTACAGTTATCTGTATCTGAAAAATGATATTCTCTTCAAGTTCTCTTGCAGGTAGGGAAGGCAGTTACAGATGCAACTTGTAATGTTCATGGAAAGTTCCTTGTGAAGATTGAGAAGCGAACTGCTGATTTTGTTGAAATGGTGGAGGCTAATTACTTATTGATTGCTACAGGAAGTAGCAGGCAGGTTGGTGTAAAATATTTCTGCATGCCAGACTAAATCAGTTTCTGTATTTAATATTGTCCTTTCTATTCCAGGGTTATGCTCTTGCCGTCCAACTGGGCCATTCCATTATCGATCCAATGCCAAGTTTATTTACCTTCAAAATTGAGGATAAGCAATTGACAGAACTGTCTGGGGTAAAATTTGTAGTTTTTATTGGAATATATGTTTTTTCTTTATAGTGCTGGCGGCTTCTGGGGAAAAGAGTCAGTTTTGCGAGTGAGTGGTGATTAAGACCATTTCTCAATTTCATTTTCACACAAGGATTTTAAGATTAAAGCCCAAGTTTGTGTTAATAATTTCCTAACTATTTAGTAATTTTGCTAAAAAAAGACCCTTACTAGCAGTTTCTGTTTTGCTTTTGAGAAATCCTTACATTACCAAATATTTAGGAAATCCTTACATTACCAAATATTTACCTTTTAGCCTTTTTAAAAATATTTAGATTCCCTAACTTGTTTTTTTTCCCAAATAGATTACGTTCCCAAAAGTTAAGGCAAAACTCAAGTTAGATGCTGCCAAGAGGAGTATACCTCAGTTCACTCAGGCATCTACTTGCTTCCTTTTGTTAATATTTTGTTAGATAATTGGAATGCATTTTAAAATATATTTGCTTCGTAGGTCGGGCCTATGTTAGTGACCCACTGGGGCCTTAGTGGACCAGTTATTCTCCGGCTGTCTGCATGGGGAGCACGTGATCTATATCTATCCCGTTACACAGGTTTGACAATTTTTATTAACATGCTAAACTAAGAGTTAAAAATAAACTTCACAACTTCCTTGACCAAGTCCAAGTGGTTCCTTATCAGATATGGATGCTCATGACCCTTGATGGTTGTGATGTTGGTGTATTCATCATGTGTTCACTTTCTTTCTTTAATTTTCTACTCTAATGTTCCTTCTTTTCTTCCTACTTGTTTACCCATCTTAGCATACCTTGACAATGTTGAACACGGGAACTTTAGTTTCCCTGTCAAATTTTAGTTCACATTCTTGTCTTTTGGAAAGTTTCTTGAAGATCCAACACAATGAAAGGGAGGTTACAGCCTGTGTTGGTATCTTGCTGTCTCAATGTCAACAAGTACTTCTTGTACAAGATGAAGCTTCCTATTTTATGAAATACACAGCACATTCTAATGTCCTCAATCAGCACAGATTAACAAAAGCAATTAACACAAAGTAGGCATGAAAAATAAGAGGCTACAATCTCATTTAATACTGTAATTTAAAATGCATGAACTTCAAATAATCTAGTATAAGACAACAAAAAGATATAGTTCAACTTGATTAATACATCTAAACCATAAGATGGTTGTATCAATGAAAAGTCACCACCCAGTGTGTCTCTACTTGAGATGTCAAACAATGCAGCCTACCATCCTGTGGTCTAGACCTACTTGCAGCATTAAATTACTACATAAGTCTATGAGACTCAACAAATCAACGCAATCCGAATAAATGCGGGAAAAATCAATAGAACAATACCAATTTAACTTATTACATAAATCTAGAAAACTATCCAAATCTATGTGTGGCTGACTTGAACATTCTACAGTAAAACTAATTAAAAACTGTAGGAACAAATGTCAGTTATCACACTTTTCTCACAGTACCACATGGGAAGTGAAGGCTCTGAAGTGGCACACATCCTTCTTGTTGCAGTTGCTCCACTGCAAGCCCATGGTTGTTATCTGGTGGCTATTCAGAAGCTGCTGATTACATGACTATTGGCTCCTTGTGATGGTAAGATGAACTCTCCTGTTTCTGGATCAGTTGAACCCTAGAGGATCTATTAATGAATATCTGATGTACCTCACTAATCTGTGAATTTCATGTTGATACTTAATGTTGATGTGTCATCCCTCATGAGCTGTCACCCATCCTTTCCCATTGTCATTAATGTTGTTACACTAGAAAGCTTATCAGCAATCAGGACTCTTTTCTACTGCCTGTCTCTGTTGGTGTTCTTTCCTATCTAGATGCATCTGTCTCTGAGTGCTGTCGCTGTTGGTGTTCTTTCTGATTTATATTTATTTCACTGCTCTACTTGAAATTCCCTCTGCCCCTACTGTACTCCTTAACACTTCTCTCTAAGAAGCATGGTACTAAATGTCTACGCGTGTCACCAAAATTTCTCCGACACGTGTCTTATTTTCAATTTACCGACATGACTCCGACACGATATCAAAATAGAAGTTTTCTGAACAAATGTAAATTTTTTTACTGTGTTTCCATCGACACGATTCCGACATACCGATATTTCCCCGACACGTGTCTATTTTTCAACTTATCGAAGTCTGACACGAAATCGACATTTAGAACCATGCTAAGAAGACAGAATAACAGAGTGAGCAATATAAATAGATGTGTTTGGAAGGTTTAAATAGTTTACTCCCTCAAATCACCCACTCAAAAATCTTCCAAATGCAATTTCCCTTGTTCTCAAAATTTCATTTTCAAGAAATCTGCCACAGTGCCATTATAACATACCCTCCATAGACCAGAGCTTACTTTATTAGTGTATGATGAACATGAAAATATTTATTTCTACTTCTCATATTTGTAATCAACTCATGAATAGTCAACAAAGAAATGTTTATCCTAATGTACATCAGAAAATATTCGTCCTAAAGATAAAGTGATTTATCTTTTAATAAATTTACACAAAAATGTTTAGCATCTACAAAGGCCAGAAAAACCATACATCAAAATAAAGGCTTATATGTTCACTTTTCCAATGCTTACATTTGTTCACATTACAAATGCAAAGGAGTTTTTTTTTCATACAGGCTTGTTGAGACTGGAGATATGCATAACGTCTCCAAATGTTATGTTAATAAACAATTCATGTTTATTGCAAAAGTTTTTTTTGGG
>JAMKQA010062822.1:0-14384 GCA_024699735.1 Posidonia australis
ATGTTCAAGTTCATATGTTGTTTTTTTTCTCCATAAGTTCATTTGTCCTCTAATCAGATAACTAGCACTAAAAGGAATCTCAAATGTTGTCTTTTTTTGTTTTTTCCTGATAAAGGTAGTAATTCATTAAAATATAGTGGGTAGTGTAGTAATTTAGATGTTGTCTTTTTTCCATTTTCTCTTATTTGTTACACATATAATTGTTTGTATGTTGTGACTTTGTGAATTCCTTACATATAATTTCTCTTATGTTGTGACTTATTTTTACACATATAATTATTAGGTATCATGAGTTTACTTGCACAAAGTAATCCTTTCACTTACACATATATATAGTGTACATATAATTTCTCTTATGTTGTGACTTATTTGATTATCTTCTCATATCCGTTTTTATCCGTATCCGAGTTGTTTTTATCCGTTCCGTATTCGTATCCGTTTTTTGAGGATATGGATATGTAATTTTCCTATCCGTATGATATCCATATTCGTATCTGTATCTGTATTTCGAAAACGGATACGGATATGATAACACCCATATCCGTACTGTATCCGATCCGTTTGCACCCCTAGCAGAAGGCATCATCCTTGTCAAAACCTGAAGCCATAGCATCTATGCAACCATGAATAAGAGTAATAATTTCATTTATACACATATTCGAACCTTTACAAACCCTTCTAAAAATACAGTTATTTTTTTCCTTCCAAATAACCCATAGAATAATTTGAAACAGAGTGTAACATCCTTTAGTAGACTAACATCCTTTACAAACCTGAAACCGACGCTTTTTGGTACTCCTACAGTCCTGGCACCACCAACCCCACCTTCGACAAAACATAGACTATCACCAAGCCTACCTTTGGCTTTTATTGTTGGAAACAAACATGCAATTTTATTCATAGAAGTGATATTTTCTTAAGCATCACATGAAAAACAAATTAGCTTATTTTTTGAAATAAAAATCTGTCAAATTAAAAAAAAATTATTTTTGATTTTTATTTTTGAAAAGAAAAAAAGGAAGAATGAGGAGAGGTGCCTAAGATCCTCTCTTCAAATTTATCTAGACTGTCAAAGAAAAGAAAGACCAAGAAAAAGAGTCCATAGTGTAGAAATTCACAGCAAGCCCTTTCGGATTAACTTATGATGTATGTATAATTTTTTTTAAAGTTGATGTACGTATAATTTTAGCACTTAATGCATCTTTGTCATTAGTTGATTTATAGTAGTCAGAAATCTGAATCAATGCTAATGCTTTTTTTCCGTTGAAATGATAGAATTTTCATCAAACTACAAATGACAAGGAAATATACATTCGTACATATACAATGATATATGTAATGTATTTTATTTAAATTATTTTTTATTTAGTTTTTTATTTTTTATTTTTTATTTATATGTAGTTATATTTTATAAACGATTTTGGATAAGCATTTGATGAAAGTTACGAAAAAAAGGTACTTATGAACAATCATCAATTGGAGACAAACTAACTAGTAACGAGACACCTTCTTCAAGTCTGAAGAAAATGTCTCTAGAATTTAATTGAAAAGAATTGATTTTAGACGTTTTAAGATCATCGATAATCAATTATAATATGAATGAATGTAAGAAAATTAAACGTGCATATCTGAGTAAACATTCATGTCAACCAAAGAGTGATGCATTTCCATACACGGACCTTGATGGGAAGCGTTGTCGTTTCAACAATGTTTGGTTTAATGATTACGAGAAATGGTTGAAGTATACTTTAGAAAAAGATGTTGCATTTTGTTTGTATTGTTATCTCTTTCTTGAAGTTAGCATTGGTTCAACTTTCATAACACAAAGACTTACATACTAAAAATATCCAAAAAGATTGAAGTTAGCATTATTACTGCTTGTGGCAATAGCTTCTATCGAGAGAGTATTTTCTACGATAAATATTATCAAAAGTTAACGAAATAGGAGACAATGTCACGAATGATTGCTTGGTTGCTTACATTGAATGTGATATAGTCAATCAAATTAATAATGAGACAATAATTAAATCATTTTAAAATAATATCATTATTTTAATAATATTATTATTTTAAATTTTATTATAATATTAATAATATTTAAATTTTATTATTTTATTATATTTATTTTAAATTATTTGTCATCTATATAATTGTATGCCATCCTAGAAAAAAAAAAACTAGATCCATCAAGGTGACTTTGACGCATCAAAGAACAGAGTACAACTGTAATTCACTTGGGTTGTTTGTAAAAAAGCGCCGTACCTTTTAACCATTGTTTGTGATAATGATCATTCAAACCTAGTCAATGGCCTGAATTGTAGGAATATGCTGGACCTTGGAATAATCCTCACCAACTGAAGGATCCAACCTTTTTAAGAAGCTCTCTGGCATGCCCACCAATCTCAACATCTTCATGGTGTTAAGGAACTGAAAGCCTGAAGGAATCGCAGAAAGCGCTGAACATGACATGATCCATAAGTCCTGGATGGAAGGTAAAGCTCCTGCATCAATGGCCCACTCCTCTAACTCTTTCAAGTCTGTTAACACTAGAATCTTCAACTTGCTGAATCCAGGCCTGCTGCATCTCATCACATTCCCTCTGTACGCATCAAAGAGCTGAAGGAAGCTCAAATTCGGCAACATTCCGAGCGTCGACATTGGATCGTCATTCAATCGTGAGAGCACCAACCTAAACTTGGTCAGATTATGGCTTCTGGAAAACCATTCCGGCAGCCTACTTCCTAAACATCCCAACAAATGCAACTTCTGAAGGTGGGGTGGGGGTGTCAAGTCTGCAAGGTTCAATGGTTCAACATCTTCTCTACATGTTATGGACAGGGATGACAAGTTTTCCATCTTATTCAAGGAGGAGCACAGGGACGAGATGCTATCGACCTTCTCACATTCTACACCTAATTTTCTCAAGTGGGTAAGCATGGATAGGGCATGAATAGTGGATTCAGTGGCTTGTAATCCAGTCACAACCTGAAGGCTTTCCAGACACCCAAGTCCTGATGGCACAACTATGCTCTGCTCAACTTGCCTCATTTCCAGATGCCTCAGCCGCTTCAGTTTTTCCAACCCAAATGGTAGTACGCTCACTTGGGTCTTCCTAATATCTAGTGTTTGTAGCTTAATGAGGTTTTCGATGGATTTTGGAAGCTTTTTTATCCTAGTCCCTTTGACAGAAACATACCTTAGAAGGATCAAGTTCCCCACTTGACTAGGAAATTCACATATTCCAGTTTCTTCCAGATCCAGCACTCTGAGCATCCTGAATTTTCTTGACACATGTGGACTAACAGCAGCCACGTTATCGAACATGAACAAAGAACGTAGACTATGCAACTTATTACCTCTGCCCATTATTGCAGCATTTTGCACCGAAATTCTACGAGCATTATTCTGCAAACTTGAACCCTGATCTTTACAAATGGCTAAAAATCCTTCTCTCTCGGATATGGAAACGGCTAGCCCGTGGAGAACGTCATGCACTCTACAAGTTTTCACCATTCCGCTGGAGCTCACCCTGGAGACCTGCAGCATACTCCTAGCGACCAACTCCATGAAGTACCTTTCTCCAATACCTTCCTCCTCCAGAGATATCAGCCCGTCTCCGATCCACAGCCTAATCAACCTCTTCCGTGGGATCTCGAAATCCGGCGGGAAAACGGAGCAGTACAGAAAGCATTGCTTCAGAACAAATGGTAGGTCCTTGTAGCTCAAGAAGAGAGCGTCGTGGACCTCCGAATCTCTCTGAGCACCACCACCGTCAAGCACACGTTTCCACTCCAGCTGAGTTCTTTCCTTTCTCGACATCATTCCACCCATCGTCACAATGGCAAGAGGCAATCCATCACATCTCTTAGTCATCAATTCCACCATCTCTCGCAGCTCCTCCGGAGCATCGGTGGCTCCGAAGGCCTTGCTGCAGAAAAGAGCCCACGAGTCCTCCCGAGACAGTGGTTGCAGGTCGTGTACTCGGGCGGCGACGTCCGTCATCGAAGAAGCCACGTCGCGGTTGCGAGTGGTGACGATCACCTTGCTGCCGTTGCCGTTCTTCGGCAAGACGTGCCTTAAGACCGTCCACAGCTCCGCGTCCCAGACGTCGTCGAGGACGACAAGATACCTCTGGCTCCGGAGCCCAACCAGGAGCATCTCCTGCAGCTCCGCGTCGTCGAGATTCGCGACCGCCGCGCTGGGAATTGGCACCAGGCCCTTCACCATCCGGACGAACAGGTCGTGCGGTCGAATCGAGGGGGAAGCGTAGATCCACACGGTTCGCTCGAAATGCTTCTGGACGTCCGTGTGGTTGAACAGTCTCTTCACAAGAGTTGTCTTACCAACCCCACCCATTCCCACCACCAACATGACACTCAGCTGATCCTCGTCGTCGCCGCCCAAGGCCCACCGCAGAATCTCGTCCAAGTCTTTGCTTACTCCCACCACGTCCCCGTCGGACACCAGGGGTCAGGACCGCAGGCGTTTGCGGAGCTTCTCCCGGTCCGACGAACCTTCTACGGGAGATCTATACGTATCCTTGAAATCCGATCTTCTACCGGAGATCTCTGCGACATCGGATCTGATCCGTCTAATATGCAAGCCTATCCTGTACCGGGATATCAGCTCGCGGAATAAGCAGCTGAATCCACCGCCACGGAGGGGCTCAAGTTCAAACACTTCAATAATGTCCTCGGAATCATATACCACGTCACGGACGGCGTCGAAGTAGTGCATCAGCCCGTTCAACTGCTCATCTTCCGAGAACCGGTCGGCGTTGTGGAGCACAGATCGTAGGGAACGGAGCTCCCCCCGGAGCCACTCGACGTCGCGGCTTACACCTGAGATGAACTGGCCATGAGCAGCAATCGCACAGCACAGCCTCTCGAGAAACACGGTGGCAGCTGCTTCCATTTTTTTCCTCCCTTGTTGTTTCTTGACACCAACACACGGCTGCCTCTTGGTTTAATTTTGATCATCTGGTAAGGGTTGAGCGGCTGAAAGAGGAGCAAGTTGACTCCGGTGGCCGTCTACATTCATGATCACTAGTGGTGTACAATTTTTTACCGGTTCCACTGGAAGCCAAATAGGCAAAGACCTTAGGGGAAAAAAAGAAAGATTATTTACAGTTTACTCCTTCAACAATTTACATTTTTTTTAACCTCATATCTTAAACTTTTTTTTATTACAACTTACTACCTTCAATTGTGATAAATTACAAGGAATCCCTTTTGAGGTAAAAAAAACATTACATTTTTGTATGATTTGACCATTTTATCCTCTAGAATTTAACATTCTATGTTAAATTACAGTTTATCTCCCTCAATTATTCTATTTTCCAACTTGATACCTAAATTTTTTTTTTATTACAACTTCCTTCAATCATGGTAAATTACAATGAACTATCTTCTTTAGATAAACGTCGTTAAATTTTATCTTTATTTAATCGTTTTATAATCAATTACAAATGATTCTCATCTTAACTCTTCAAAACCAAACCAAAATGTTACCCTTATAGAATCCTTCCTTCCTCATCTATACCTTACTTGACTACAAAACTCAATCATTGACACCTTTTTCCAAGTAGGTTAAGACCTTCGATTGAGATATGTTTGATGACGATAAGGAAAAAGTTAGGAAAGGAATGAGAAAGGAGAATTTTGGTGATGAAGTTAGGTTTAGATTTAATGACATAAAAGAAGAAGATGGAAAAGAAAGGTAAATTTGTCTAAAAATATATTTGTAAACACCTCGATTTTACGGTCACTCACTAACAGACCCCTCCAGAAGGACTTACTCTAGTCGTGACAATCTTATCTAGCATTGCTAGACCAACCTAACACCACATACTCAATCCAAACCACAAATCTTGAACACCACAAGCCAACCTGAGGTTCAAGCACTCAAGCAATAAACACAAGATCCAAACAACAGGCCCTAAAATAGGATAGGCGTAGCCCATTGACATGAAAAGGAAGCACGTGTATTTGACACATGTCATTGGCGCATGATATTGGCGCATAGTTGATGTGAGCGTTTTAATTAACAAGGTAGCATGTCATCAAGTACAGGTCGATCCCATGGAGAAGAGAGTTTCAAAATAAAAATTAACTATCAATTATTGAAGAAATTTGAAAGAGTTGATGTTTGAAAACTAAAACTAGACTATGAGAATGTAATCAAATTAATTAAAATCTATGATTTCAAAGCCATTCATGTGAAGTTGAAAATACATGATTAAATATACCCTATCTTTTGTTTTAAATCTCAATATTTAATTAAATGATTTTTATCCTAACAAACATAAATTATATGCAATACATCATAGAATATTAAGTAGGGAATAAAAATATATAGTACCAAATAAATCAAATGATCTATGATAAATCTGAGACTAACTACATAACCCCTAATTCATTCTTCTCCCAGTAAAGGCTAAAAAGATTATTTTAATATTAGTCTATCAAAATTTATAGAATGATAAGTAATCTATGCAATACATATCTGGTCTACATAATTATAGTAATAGAGAACAAAAGAAAGAAAAAATACTTAATCATAGTATTCCAATTCCCACGAATTTCATCTCAACCCTAAATCTAGAAATTTAGTTAATTATGGAGATGATAGAAAATAAAAATTCAAATAAAGGGCATAAAATAAAAGACATAATTGAAGGAAAAATTAACTTTTATCGATAAATAATTAAATTACATTAGAGAAACCCTTGAAGATCTTCCAAAATACAAGAGAGGAAAAGTCTAAACCTAGAAGGTACAAGATGATCCCATAGATTTACTTAGTTACTCAGTGACTATTAGATGTTATTATTCTTTTTTTTTTAATTGCTAAAGTATTCAGGCCTTCCTTTATTCCTCATAACTAAGGGTTAAAGTGATAATGCACGATAAGGTACATACGAGTTACAGATATTTCAAATGATGCTATTTTTCAGATTTTGTCACTACTCTTCGAATCATCGTGTTCTCAATTACTCAATTTTACCTTTGAATTCTAACATTAGGCTACTCCTTTACTCCTAATTGATTGGACTAATGTCGATAACTCCTAAAAAAATCCCCTTTTTTTTTGTTGTTTTTATTGAAAGAAAAGAAAAATGAAGGTAAATAACCAAAAAAAAATGAAAAGACACTCAACAACTAAAAAATAAAAAGACACGGAGAAGACTCCCCCACACACCTAAACTATGCATTGTCCTCAATATATGCAATGAATGATATGATCAATGAAATAACATAAGAATAGAACAATGGTACATGATTCAGAATGAAATGCTTCTACTACAAAGAAAAGAGAAATTATGTACAATTTATACATATTCACAATTAAGGTGTACAAAAATCCATGACCTCATCAAACTATGGGACACAATTTTAATATGATCAAGGAGACGGTCTAACATTTGTACTTTCTTTTTCAGCCTGTTCAAATCACCATTGGCTTTCTCTCAATCAATTCATGACTTTCCCAAAGATATGGAATTAGATTGGATAAACCCATGTAATTTAATTGAATATAGAGTGAAGGCTCAAGTTCACAATTGATTAGAGTTGAATGATATAGCTTGACACATAGCTCTAATGATTCTATAGTAGATGGTAATGATGATGACTAAAGTGGAGTCATAAGAACGATAGGTTGAGGCTTTTTCTCAATTGAATCACTTGAAAAGGAAACCTCTGTAATGAATTGGTCTACTTGGCCAACTGGTTCATTAGTGGGCTCATCTACTTTGACTTGGGTTTCAAACTCAGGCATTATTTGGACAACACAAGATTGATCGGGAGAATTCAAATGTTGAGCACGAAAGTTCCATTCCTCTCTCTCATTTATAACATGGATTAATTGACCAACTTGCATTTCTAGATGATCTATAGCTTGAGTATTCATTAGCACTTGGTTGGCGGCCTGTGTACTTGCCTTCACTAACTCTTCTAGGCTTTTTTCTAGACTTGTTAAACTATTTTCATTTTCTTATTGATAGTCTAGAGGAGAGAAGGTTGAGTAGTATTGTGGGTCTGAATATAAATACAGGTCAAAGTAATGAGACTAGACTTGATTGAAGCTAGACCCTCCATCATATGCTCTATGAGCCTATAAGAAATCAGGTTAAGTCCATCTTAAATTGAAACTTGAAACATAAGGGTCAGTTAACTCATTCCATGATCTTTAAGCCACATAATTGAATTATTCTGACTTGTATCCATCTTGATACATTGAATGCTCGATTTTTTTTTAAAGACTCAAAAAATTACAAAAATAGAAAAGATTTTCTTTTTAGAAAAATGAACCGATAAACAAGTGAAATAGAAAAGAAGAAAAGGTTAGAGAATAGGAGGACCAAATAGAAGAGGAGACTAGAGAGAAGAGGAAAATGCCTAATCTAATCACACAAGCCATATAAATCATAAATCTATGGTTGACCTAAATCTAGACAGCTCCTAACTATTAAGTTCACCTTTGAGATTCTCAAATCAAAAGTCTTTGACCTAATTGGTCAAATCAGTGGAGGAAGTAGAAGGCTCCCCGTGCTTGAGCAACGGACCTAATTAAGTAACCACTTGCCTTTTAAGACGTAGCCTTGTGAACCACCTTTCTTAGACACCAAGTAGGAAAAGAATCTTGAATCTGATTCACTCTCTGGTTCCCTTATCCTATTGAGCTCGAATCCTAGGAGTTAATGTCTACATGATTTTAAATTAGGCTTAGGTCAATGCTTGATGTTTTCTTTTGTTGTTTGTGGGCTAAGGTAGGGTGATGAAATCCCCACATTATCTTGTGCTATAGGTGTTTTCCTTAGGTACCTTGAAATAATATGCAACAAATAATTGTGCTCAAATAAATTGTTCTTCCTACTAACTATATACTCCAAAATGTAGGAAATTAAGTAGAAGAACACATACCTTTCCTCCAGTAGTCTCCAAAAAAAATGAATTGACAAGAATTAAAAAATGCACACTATGATCATGCCAACCCGGAGGTCCGGCGAGAAGTCACTTCAGAGGGAGGAAATCACAGCCATGCCAAGATGGTGAAGGCATAAGATAGGATAAATGAAAAGGAAAAGGAGTCGCCACCTAATCTTTTAAAGGAAAGATGAGGAAAACCACAAAAGATCGAATGCATGAAAAGCAAATGCAAATGCAAAAGCTAGGTGTCTGCTAACTAGAGGATGAGTAAGGATTCCTATTACGCACGATGAAGGTATTAGGCACCCTCGTAGGCCCAAGAAACTCGGTCATTCTAGTCTAAATTGCTTGCTAAAGGCTGGATGAATGTTTGCTAAGCCTAAACCGTGCTCTAAACATGCTAATATAAATGCCAAGACAAAACAGGATGGATGTGCATGATGGTATGCAAAAATCTACTTGAAATGACGAAATCGCAAAGCATGACACAACAAAGAAAATCACATGAAATGACGAGATTTTAGCAAAGAATGATTCAGAAAATCATACAGGCCTCAAGAAAATCTAAAATTCAAGCAACTCTAGTCAGCAAAATCATAAAGAACCATTGCAGAAATCGAGATAGGAAAATTGCAAAGAAACCCACATAAAACAGACAAATGATGCCATGCGAAGAAAATCATATAAAATGACGGTGTTTATGGACAGAATGCTCGACAAAACCATATTGATGTCAAAAAGATAAAAAATGGGATCAACTCAAGTCCTTAGAATCATAAAAAAGTTGTGAAAATCAAAAGGGGGAAATAGTCCGCAAATAGGCCAATGTGGGCCTTTCGGTCAGTTCATGTGCGCCCTCCAGCGATGAAATCTAAATCAAACCAAAGAAATTTGAAATGTAGGATTAAAGAAAATCAAATCGAATGCAGAGTGAGGGACTCAAAAAACCAAGCGAAGAAAAATCCAAAAAAGAAACACATGTGATGCGAATTCACTTAGAAAAGGAGACCGATGCGCAAATGTGATGAAAATTATATGAAATGGATGAATAAATGCCCAAATATGTAAAAAAAATGCTAAGGGATGGTTTGGACAGGGATTATGCAAGACTGAGTGGGCAAATTAAAGTGCATACGCATGGACTTGAGACACAAGGGTAATTTGGTCATTTTCATGGCTAGATGTGATAAATGCAAGTATGGGATTGTTGCATGGTCTAAGTCATGTCAAAATGTATACAAAACATTTAGAAAATGTTATTTGCAAGAAAACATAGAAGGAAAAAATAATAAAATGATATAAACACGATAAAGGACAAGTACAAGGGCTGAGGATTTGGATCAAAAAAGGTGTTCATGACTCCTATTCTATATGAAGATGATGGATCAAATGTGCATGTGGCACTAAGATGTGTGAAAATTGCACCTAGGTAATTTCCTGAAAACTAAGGGTCTAAAGTGCAAAATTCACACATAAGTGTAAATGTGATTAAAATGTGTGACTAAAGGTCAATTAATAGTGGAAACATGATTTTTAAATGAAATCCATGATTAAATGCAAAATGTGAGATGCAATGAGCGAAAAATATCAGAAATATGCAAGAAAACATTTAAAATCATAAATGATGGATTAAAAACTAATCCAGGGGTCTATATGCAAATTTCCTGTGTTCCGGATTGTTTATTAAGAACTCAGGGACTTATATGCAAAATTTCTGGGCCTAAATGTGATGAAAATTGGACTTTTATGTTGATCAGTGTAATTATGGAGTTCATTAGGGTACAAGATGCAAAATTCATAGGGAAAATTCATTTTAAAGAGTTCCAGGGGTTAAATGCAAATGTCCAGGACTTAAATGCAAGGAAAATATGAAAACAGGGGCCTAAGCATGATAAAACATTCATGTATGCATTAAAAATGAAAAACTCCAAAGATATAGGGAATTATATGTAAATTTCACAGAGAAAATAAAAGAATTGAAAGTATTTTGAATTTACAGGGGCTAAACTATAAAAGACCAGGACCTAAATTAAAAGAAAATGATCTAAGTGTAATAAAACCTAAAATTAAAGGGCCTGGGCTTAAATAAATTCTATTCGAAGATCGCTCCCACGATCACTCCCACCCACGATCACTCCGGCGATGAAGCAGCAGCGGCCCAGCGGCGGGGGGCGGTGAGCGGCGGTCCCGGAGGCTGGAGTGGGGTACGGCGGAAGTCCCTAACGTGTCGGAAGTGGCTGGGGTGGCTTGAGCCTCTCCCCCCACCTTGCACTCCGACATGGCATTATGTCGACGCCGGGCAAGGTGACGACGAGGCGCGGCGATGATCCAACGGCTGGGACGACGAGGTGGTGGCTGGGGAAGTTTCAGGGAGGTCCAAGGTGGTCCGAGGTGTCCCTCCCACCTCTACATCGGTGACGATAGCTACGACGAGTCGTCGGGGCACTACGATGGTCCAAACAGTGATGGAGCGATGCGAAGGTGTTCGTGGAGAGGTGGAGAAGCCTCCAGGAGCGACGGCACAGAGCGAGGGTGCCTCCTCGACGGTGGTCGACGGTGGTGGTTGGGCTGCGTCGACGGCGGGGTTGATTGAACGTCGACGAGAGTCCTCTAGGGTGGAGGGAGACCAGACAAACGGAGGAGAAAAGAAGAGGAGAGTGGAGAGGCCCATGGGGGCCTCGCCTGAGGCCAGGTGGCCTGAGGTCTCGATGGTGGGATGAACCCACCACCGGAGGTAGGGTGACGGCGAGCTGAGGGGAGGTTACACCGTCGTAGCCTAAGTCAAGGGTCTTAGTGGGATTCTATCGGCCTACTGAATTGAAAAATAGAAGGGGAGGGAGGTTACCTGACGTGTGGGATGTCCTCTCCGGCGTGACTGGTCGACGACGACGTTTGGAAGCAACTCCGGCGAGGGCTCTGGTTAGGGGGATCCGGGATGCGAAAAAGGGATTGGGATGGCATGGGAGAATGGGGCTCGTTGTCCTGGTGAGTTTGGTCTCGAGAGGGGAAGGTTTTATGCGCTGGAGGGGAGGCTTGACGATGCTCTGGTTGGGCTGTCGGCAGTGGAGTTTTAAACTCCGACAGGATCCTCCTCCACTGTGGATTCTCCTCTTCAAGGGGGCCAGCGCCTTTGAATGAGGCGTGTGATGGAGGAGGCAAGTCCGGAGATCACGCAGGAGAAGGATGTGCACCGAAAAATCTAGAATTGACTGTCGGGATTGTCGCCGGAAATGTCGGGGTCGCCGGCGACGAAGCTTGCCGGAATTATTTTTGTTTTCCTAAGTTTTCTGGTTTAAGAAATCAAATGGGCAATTGGGCAGGCAATTGGGCCTAGGGTTTAGTTTTTTTATTTTCTTTTGTTTATATTGTTTTTAGGTTTTGTTTTTAAGGTTTTTAAATGGATTTTGGGTTTTTGATTTTAAGTTATAAATTAGGGTTTTGTGATTTAAATTAAGTTTTGATTTTGTGACTTAGGGCTTAATTAATCGATTTTTAAATTAGGTTTTAAATTTGATTTTAAATTTTAGGGTTTAATTAATTGGTTTTAAATTAGGGTTTTAATCATTTCAAGGTTTTTTAGGGTTTTAACTAGTTTAATTTTAGGGTTTTGGATTTAAATTAGGATTTTGAGTTTAATTAGGGTTTCACATGATTAAATGGATTTTAGTTAATTTTAACTTTTAATTAAGGTTTTTGTGTTTTAATTAGGGTTTATGGAATTTAATTAGGGTTTTTAGTTAATTAGGGTTTTCACTTGATTAAATGGATTTTAGTTAATTTTGACTTTTAATCAGGGTTTTTGTGTTTTAATTAGGGTTTATGGATTTTAATTAGGGTTTTTAGTTTAATTAGGGCTTTCACTTGACTAAATGGATTTTAGTTAAATTTGACTTTTAATTAGGATTTTTGTGTTTTAATTAGGGTTTATGGATTTTAATTAGGGTTTTTGATTATTTTAATTAGGATTTTTAGAACAATTAGGGTTTTGATTATTTTAATTAGGATTTTGTGATCAATTATGGTTTTGATTGTTTTAATTAGGATTTTGGGTTTAATTAATTAGGATTTTGAATTTAATCAAGTTTTGTGTGTGTTTTAGTTAGGGGTTTTCACTTGATTAAATGGATTTTTGTTAATTTTGACTTTTTAGGGTTTTTATTTGATTAAGTGGATTTTATTTGACTTTCACTTGAATTATGGTTTTTGTTTCATTAATTGGACTCTAAGTGTTTTAAATGTGTTTTGTTTGATTTTTATTTTAATTAGTTCAGAGTGGATTAGTGTAAACTTGAATGAGCTTGTGTGTATTTAAGTGATCTAAGCACTACTAGAAAAACAGGAAATTGCGAGGACAAATGTCCTCGCTAAGTCCTCCCAATGTCCTCACAGTTTCCTCGCTAATGACCATTGCGAGGACAATAAGTCCTTACTAAATGCATCATCGTTAAATTTCAATTGCGAGTAAATTTCCTAGCGAAATCCTTATAAGAAATTTTGCGAGGACTTGGCGAGGACAGAAAGTCCTCGTTATGTCCTCGCTATTAGTCGTAATTTCCTCACAATGTCCACGCTATGTAATCACAAAAAAATTTTAAAAAAATAAATAATAAATAATTATGAGGACTTAACGAGAAAAATGTCCTCACTAAGTCCTCGCAATTAATAAAAAAATTTAAAATTTTCTATTAGAGCCAATTGAATTTTTGGATGGGGGCAGTCAACCGGTTCAATATTATTCAGGAATACATATTCTGTTGTGTTTTCTTCAATGAAATACTTAATTCCGATAAAAATGAGGAACAAGAAAAAACTACTAGGGGAAAATGATGGCACATGATGACAGGAGGCAAAAAGAGGCAGACCATCCAGATTGCAGCTTATAAGACCACACAAAGCACCTTGAGTGTTGTTATTGGAAAATGCTTCTCACAGAGTCGCCTCCATGTACTCACAAAGAAGGTTGGCCACTGAGAGTATTGTAAGTTGAGGAAAGTAGTTATGTTCTGCTACTGGAATTGTATTTGTTACTATCACCTCCTGAAAGAGGCCTCCCGACAGTCTCTCAATAGCAGGAGGGTTGTAAAGGCCCAAGACGGAACAATAGTTATTAATAGTTAGCATTCCAAGACCAAAAAACATCCAAAACTTAAGACTTCTGCTTGTCTTGAATATTTGATATGAAAAATGTAAGAAGCTATTTGACGGTTCAAAGTTTTTAGAAGCAAAATGTAGATGACCATGGAAAATAATCTTCCAGTCAGTTTAAAAAATAAAAAATATAATTATTAACAGATTTTTCAAATCAGACAAATGTTATCTACACATATACAATGAAACTTACAATGCTCCTCAAACTTAGAACAAGCAAACGAAAAAATGCAGAAGATATTTGATATAGAAAAGGTTGAGATGTAAATAAAAGTGGCTATATTAGTAGACTACATCTTTAAATAA
>JAMKQA010062823.1:0-21904 GCA_024699735.1 Posidonia australis
TTTAATTATTGAACATGAGAATTTCCTGCTTCCAATGTACTCCTGGTGAGCTCTTCATTGTTATCAAGTCAATCTCTTCCAACCATCTTTTTTTTTTTCGATGAAGATAATTTCCTTTTTTGAAGGAGAATCTTGATCGTATGACTAGTCATTAGTTAATCATGTTTTATCATCATTAATGGTTTGTTTGTGCACTTAAGAAAGACACGATTGCTTGCCATCTGCATCATTTTATTAGATGTTGAGATGCTACGTGTCTGAGGGACGTTGAGCATCTCAAGTTCAACACATTTGAGCTATAATGATTGCAACATTTAGCATGTGTTCCATTTTTACAATCATTTTCCACCTTTAGGCATTGCATGCCAATTCAACACATTTTGTAATTAGTTTCTTACATTTCTTAAAATTTTGTGCTTTAAGTGTAGTCTAATTGTAAGTATCACATGTAGATTGATTAGAAATCCAAAAATACACATGCTTTTCTAGACATTTTTTATAATGGATCCTGTTTTTGACCTTTTCGTCGATTTACATTGACACATTTGCTAGTGTATCAAATCCAAGTTATTATTATCATTATTCTTGTAACATTTTGATGTTTATCTTGTAGTATAAAATAGTTAAATTCATCGCTCATCCTAGTTGCTCCTATTACACTTCATAATAATTATCGTAGCACATTGTAATTATTCTTGTACCAATTTTATAGTTGTCGTTGCATATGACTATATGATTAACATTTTGACATACTAATAGGTCAATCTATCTTTTATTTGCAAAAGAGTGAAGCCTACTACTAAATCAACTTGGCATTGGACAAATGACACATTTTGACTAGTGCATGTGGTTTTGCCTTTTAGTCTATAAGATTCACTTCTGATCAATCAAATCCTACTAAACTAATGACAACATGAATATAGAAATAAAAAAAGAAAGGATTCTTTCCATATATAACTCTTAGAAACTCCTTTTATTGTAGGTATATCTCCTAGTTACTAACTACTAGGTAAGAACTGGTGTACCCCTAAAAACTTTCTCCGTTAAAATATAAATATCATTCCACTTATAGAACTTACGGTTTCTGTTAATATGTCCATTTGATTATTATAAAGTGACTAAAATATTGTTTTCGTTGGGATAGTATATGTGGCTATTGCACATTGCTCGTTAGAGACAATTGTAGATACATTGGTTTTGCAATCGCTTATCGACAAACTTCTCTGAAAGGATGCGCTTTGGTCATGACAAACCCAGTCACTTCCCCTAAATTAAGCCAACATCCCAAGCTTACTTGAATCCTAACCTTCGCCACACCACAATCCCAAAACCCGTGTATGACCCAAATACCCCAGGAAACATGCCTAGGATTGGGTAAGCAGGCCTAGCAATAGGTCAAGCGTGATTCATCGACGCAACCTATAGGCACGCCTATCCAGCAAGCGTAACTAACCAACGCTTTCATCTAGCATGAAATGCTGGTGAAGTGTCCTATGTCTTATTAATTTCAATGGAGGATTGAGTGGTCCTTTCCACTGATGGAAGACCCAACTGTTCACTTTCATTGGCTAACATGGATCTAAGCGTGTACCATAGTGTGTTGGGACCATCATGACCCTATCTCAAGATCTAAATCCCAATCCTATCCCCTAATGCCAATCCAAATCATACCTTTATGCAAACCGTTATCCATCAACGACTAGCATGCATCTATTCTCCTATAAAACAACACCCACCACCTACGAGCATTTTCTCTCTAATGCTCTTGGTAATCTCGACTTCTCTTGCTCTCCTAGCTCTTTGCTCCCTTTTTGCTCTCAGGTCTCCCTCCTACTCGAGCACTCCAGCACCCTTACTCCTTTACACCATCACCCATACACCTAAACAACTTGCAGCCACTAAGCCCGAGAGCATTCCGCCAACCCGAGCATCCTCTCCTTCACCTCGACCAGCCCCTTCTAGTGTGAGAGTGAGATTGAGAGCCTCCCACCATGATCGAGCATCACCTAGCCTTCCTCGACCACCTCTACGTCTGACTATTGTTGCCCAAACTATGGAGAACACCGCCGCAAGTCCAACAAGTAGAGAGCACATCTAAGCCTCACACAGGTAAGTAAACCTTACCTAGCATAATTCCATTATTGTGAGGCTCCCTTCCGATTGTTTTTGCTTGGTTTTATGTTGAGTTTTTCCCAGTTTCTTCTTCACATCCGTGCATATTGCATTGTGATGTTCATGGCTTCTAGCGAAGCCGATGACCATTGATCTCAAATGGGACTCATTCCTACATAGCCTCCCTTGGTCCTGGTTTCCACATGATGTCATCTTGAGCCCGTGGCCATCCATTTCGGTCGATTGTCCTCCCCATGGTGGACGAGTTCAATGTCGCTAAGTAGAGTCGAACATCGCATGCATCCTTGTTTTCCGCCTTGTGCATTGCATTATCTCCTTCTTCTCCCACTTCCCCTCTGTTTACCATGGGTCGTGGCTAGACTCCTGAGGTTCTCGACCCTTTCTATGGCTGTCGAACTGAAAGGACATCGATGTCATGCAAGTGGAGGTGGGGGAAGTGACGCATGCATCTTCACTTGGATTTTATCGCTCCTGTGTGTTCTCTGATATCTTTTTTAGCTTCGTCATTGTTTACTCAATTGCTTTTATTGTTTTTATGCCCTAATTCGAGCGATGAAGTTTGCTGTTTGAGACTATAAAAACTGAGGCACGACTCTCTAGTAAGCAGATCTGGTGAGCAGATTTAGCGAATAGATTTGGCATGATCATCTAATGCGATCATCCAACACGAAAACTAGATTTAAAACTCAGATAGTTTAGCAGAGCATTCGTTTGTGGTTTTGTGGCTTCTCCAGAGTTTTTCTCGCCTTCTAATTTGCTTCATTTGCATGTTTTATGCATCATTGCATGACATTAAGTATATTGTCTAAGGACATATATTATTTGGCATTTATATACCTACATAGCTACATATGAAAGTGAATCAAGCCTTGAAAGATTGACTCGTCGGACGTCTGGGAGTGCCTAACACATTTTCCATGCGTAACAAAAGTCTTTATCCTTTTTTTGGTCTACAATAACCAATGTGTCACGTCAATTGGTACGGAACATCATATTTCTCTATTTACATCATTTTATTGTATTTTTCTTACATAATTTTCCTCATCTTTCATATTTAGTAGATTAAGTGGTGATTTTGTTTTTTTATCATTTGTTGTTTTACTTTTACTTTGCTGTTTTTCAAGTTGATATACATTCTCAAATCCATCATTTTGTTGTGGCCTTATCAGTTCGTGTGCATGACTTTCGCACATCGCATAATTAATCGTCGACATGATTACAGCGACAATTACCTTGTGAATTACCAAGATATCCTTTTATTCATTTCTAACAATTGGAATTGTCAAAACCTTATAGATACGTCATCCACTACCTCCTCCTTTTCTCTTTTTCCTTCTACATCTTCATCCTCCATTTCTACCTTTGTCTTTAAACAATTTAGACGGCATCAGAGTGGAGGAGATTGCTAGAGTGAAGAAAAAGGACTAGTGTTTTGTCCAAAGTGGAGAGAGAGAGAAATGGAAAATTATTCTCTTCATTCGATTTTGTTATTAAAAAGGTACAATAATGTCATTTAACCAACTCAACAACGTCAGCTAATGGGAATCATAGGTCTGTTAGTCGAAGGATATATATGCTAAGCGAGGTCTATTTTTAGAGGCATATAAGTTATTATCTAATATTTAAGTGTATAACTGAAATTAATGGAGTTTTTAGGAGTATATATGAAAAAAACGGATGATACAATGTCCCTCCAGTATCAAAACAAACAAACCTGAAGCACCACCAAACGTCGTCTTCTCCCTTCCACCACCCCAACCCCCACCCCCGCCCCCCGCCCCCCACACACCCCTCACTTTTCCCCCCACCATTGTCCTCATTCTCGTAACCGCCCGTCGATCATGGCCGCGCCGGCGCCGGAATCCCCACCACTCCCCTCTCTGGCATAGCACCGCCGCCGGAATCGGCACTACAACGCCCACCTAAAGGCAAATAACTGAAGCAGCAGCAGCAGCAGCAGCAGTAGTAGTAGAGGAGGAGGAGATCGATCATGGCGGAATCCGATGGCGGCGCGTCCCGCGTCGATCCGGACTCCACTGCGGTCGTCCCCGCCTCGGAAACGCCCTCATCTGACGACCTCAGCAACCACGGCCAGCAAGCTCTCGGCGGAGGTGGCGGCGGTGGACCCGTTCTCCGGCCTCACCGCGGTCCGGGCTTCCAGAGGCAGTTTCATGACCGCGTTGACCAGGTCGGGGTGTCGGCGGTGGTGCAGCAGAAGTCGAACGGGAGTGTTGGGGGGAGTGGGGACGGGTTCAAAGGAGAGATCAGGGATTTGGAGGAGTTGCTGTCGAAGCTGAACCCGATGGCAGAGGAGTTCGTACCGCCGTCGCGAGCGAATGTTCATGGAGGTGGTGTTTATGGTAATAGTAACGGTTTTGGGCCACAACATCATCGGATGGGAAATGGGAATGGGAATGGGATTGCTAATGGAATTGCAGGAAGAAGGGTAAGCATGTTTGTTTTCTAAAAAGAAAGGGAAGAAAGTCCTTTTCTATTGCTAAACTTGTTCCTTGTTGTTTCGTATTTTTTGTTTGTACTTCTGTTTATTAGAAGAATAACTACAATCAAGGGAGGAGGATGAACAGCCGAACCAGCATGGCACAACGTGAGGAGAGGATTAGGAGAACTGTCTATGTTTCGGATATTGACCTACAGGTATACCTGTTGGATATATTTTGCAGGTGCTAAATATGTTGTCAACTTGTTCAGTCGATTATATGGATATTTCTGTGGTATTGTCTGCATTTTTATTTCATTGTGGCAATCTAGAGTGAGTTGGTGGTGATGCATATACTTTTGAATTTCTCTGGATGTATAGGTCACAGAAGAGCAGCTTGCAGCACTCTTTATTAATTGTGGACAGGTATGGTTATGTACATTTTACTAATAAATTGGTGTTTCGATCACATAATGCATTTCAACATCTTCCATTTTGTTTGCCATGAAGGTTAATGACTGCCGCATTTGTGGTGATCCAAATTCTGTTCTTCGTTTTGCTTTCGTTGAATTTAGTGATGAGGGTATTATTCGCTGCCAAGAAACTTTCATTTCTACCCAATTTTTATTTTGTAGATTAATCCTAATAGCAACTCCTACTTGTTGGTTGTTTAATCTTCAGAAAGTGCAAGGGCTGCTTTGAACCTGGCAGGAACTGTGCTTGGATACTATCCGGTTAGGGTGCTTCCTTCAAAAACGGCAATTGCACCTGTTAACCCGACATTTTTGCCGAGGGTGAGAAAATCGTTAAACTAAAATAACATTATCTTAATTTCTTTGTTTTAGATGGAAACTAATCACTATTCTCGTCGCTAGTCCGAAGATGAACGTGAGATGTGTACAAGGACTATTTACTGTACAAACATAGATAAAAAGGTCAGTAACTGATATTCTCTTTGGTTGGTCGAGTTTTGAGTTATGCACATCAGGGCTGATGTTGCTAGGATCTCATCTAAATGGCTTTTCCGTGTAGGTTACTCAAGCAGATCTCAAACTCTTCTTTGAGTCTATATGTGGGGAGGTTTGTCACCATAATTGACCCTTTCTGGTTATTTTATTCCTTTTTAAATTAAATAGAGATGTTAGCAGATTTCTTAATGTATGTCTACTATTTGCCAGGTATATCGTTTGAGGTTGCTTGGAGACTATCAGCATTCTACTCGTATTTCTTTTGTGGAGTTTGTATCAGTAAGTATCTTATAATCTTATTGCTGTCTTGATAAATTTTGGATTATTTTTATTTCCTCATTTAAAAATTAAATGTATGAGTAATATTTTGATGTATACATAGGAAAAAGATAATATTCTTCAATCACACAACAATACCATAACTTGCTTTAGTTAGGCATGGCTACAATTGAGAGCTTGAATAAACACAATTTTCCTTGACATATTTTTATGTTGATAAGTGGTTTGTTTTTAGATGAATGAGTTAGTGGTTTTGCTGAATGCTGAAGCTAACATAGGATTTTAAGGAGAGCCTTATCTTGACAATTGTTTTCCTTTGTGGTGATCTGAGTTGGTGTTTCCTGTTCTTTTTGAGTGAGAAATACTATCATTTGCACTCTATATAAGATAATGAGATAGTGCATAGAGATGTGCATTAAGTTCTGTATTAATCTGAGGTGCGTAGTTATTGATGGCATGGGATGGTAAATTCCTAATCCTAAAGCAACTTATAATCACCATAATAAAACTAGTTGAAGGGCATTATTCTGTTACACGTCTATCTAGATAAGAAAATGCTTCTAACTCATGTAACTTATTGTAATAACCAACAAGAGTGCCTAATCCTCTAAAAAAGGAGCATTTAATCGATGTTGATTATCATCAACATGTTTGCTATGGGAAAACGACTTTCATAAGAAGGAATTGCAGTGTTAATTTGGGGAAGGAATATTTTTTCAGAACTCATCCTTTATGATTCACATGTTATTCTTGTAGTTGATCTCTTGAATAGTTTTTAATTGATAAGATGGCTCTTAGTATTTCTTTTCTTTTCATCTTTGTCACAGGATTACGGGCCAAAACTCTTTAGTAGTCATAGCGGTTAGTGATTAGATGATCCATATAGTTACTTTAAGGCCAACATTTTCTAGCAATGTTGATGCTTAATTTCGAGCAACCTCTAAGATATACTTCTATAGTTGACTAGTTGTCACAAGTGATTAAACAAGGTAGGCCTTTTTGTAAGATGGGATATATTTATTTATAATAGCTTAGCATTGTTGTACATGACACAACTTTAACTAGGCCAATTGTATGTTATGTAATTGGTTTTTTTAGGCAAAAGGTAGGATATTTTTATTGAATAGATAAAAAACATCCAAGGATGTTGTGTACAAGAAATAAACTAAAAAACAGACTATGATTAAACAGCTACAGATTACTGAATGAAAATCCTTTCCCAGTCCCCGAGCATGAATGGAATGTGGGAACTAATCTGTTCAGCACAACAGGGTAAGCTTTGAAACATGATAGTGTTCCTGTGTCTCCAAATGGCCCAGCAGACTGAAGAGGAAAAATCTATGCTTAGCTGAGATTAATTTCCCTTATGAAATTCTGATGGCATCATTCTAGAACACAGATAGAGATGAAGCAATCCCTCCTTCAGAGGCATAAGGAGGATATAACCTATACTACAGGACACACCAAATGACTGATCTTGCATTTCACAAACAGGTGCTCTACAGTTTCTGCATCTTCACCACACAATAAAACATTTTGTGTCATCCATCGTAGTACATTTGCTCCCATACTCTTTTGTGGCCAGCCTCTCCCTGGCATCAACCCACAAGAAAATTTTGCTCCTATATGATGAAATTGTTTTTTCTTTTTTTGACAAAAGGATGGGATAAGTATCCATATTATTAGGAACCATCCAAGAAAAAGTATAATATGGAATTGTTGACATTGTCTTATGGGTTGGATAGCGTACATGATTACCATTGCATGTCTAATAAAAAGAAAGTGATTGAAAACCTTAAGAATTAAGATTCAAGGCACAAATAGAAACTCCTAATATATAAACTCCGACGTATGCAATTATTCGTTTGTTGTAGATTCCAACATAAAATTAAGTTTTTACTTCATCATAATGTTTTTTATATTGTAGGAAACTTGAATCCATCTTTTGACAAACATTCCTTTGTAGTCCTAAAGTAATTATCAACATATATAGTGGAATACCTACAAGTCAACACAAACGAAACACGGCATGGACCGTAAACTTTAGAAGGAAAAAGATAAAATGGAGAACATTTTATTGTAGACTCAACTAGATAAGGAAGCACAATGATGCTTGCCTAAATAAGGATTCACAAACGTTATACACACATAAACAAAGAGGTGGCAACTTCTTTAGCTTCTGCAAGGAAGGATGACTAAGATGAAAGTGCCACAAGAATGAGCTTAGTTTGAGCTAATCTTGGATATGGAAGTCTTTTTTTGATTTCTCTACACTAATGTAATACCAAGCTCTTGTGCTTATTATCCTAGGTCAAGACAAATCGATAGGATCCCTTTTTTACATCCCCATATCCAATTGAATGTGAATACTCCCGTCTTCTCTTTGAAACTGTTAGAGATGAGAGAGAATAATAATGTATATCTTATTAATGGGAGAGGGATTAGATACACATAGGTATATGATTAGATGGTATTCTAATAAATAGATATCCAATAACTTATATAAACTTATATAATATAAGATATATCTAATAATATTTCTAATGTTTTTCTTTAAGTTAGAGCATATATATTAGTCATGCTCAGTTTGTTACAAAGAGACTCAAATATCTCAACACCTCATCCTTTTGTGAAGACGCTTGTGAGTTGCTTGGAAGATGGTGTGTAAGGAGTGGCAATGATCTCCTGATTACAATATCATGCACGTAGTGGTAATCAATCTCAATATACTTTGTTCGCTTATGAAAGGTTGGATTGCTGACAATGAAAATTATTACTTGGTTATTACAATGCATATGTATAGGAGTTTCAAGCAAAACCAAGCTTCAATAACAAGGACCTAAGCCACATCAATTCGCAAGCTGTCTGTGTCATGCAATGGTACTTCACCTTTACGCTAGATCTAGAGATAATATTTTACTTTTGTCTCTTATGTACATACAGTATCCTGAGGTTGACTTTCTATTTCCTTGTTATTTGCAAGCCTAAATTTGGATAGGCTTCTACTTTCAGGTGTCTATTTTTTTGTGTAGATTAGACCTTTACCAGGAAAATCTTTGATGCAGGATAATATACATAGTGCACTTTGCTAATAGACAATGCAAGGCTCATGCATAAACTGATTAAGAAGGTCTACTGCGTAAGAAATATCTAGTCAAGCAACTGTCAAATAGATCAACTTTTCAATCAATTGTTGATATTGACAAAGTCATTCTATTCCTGCTATATGCAAACTTTATTCCTAGAAAATATATGGATTTGCCCATATCTTTGGTAATAAAATGTCTTTTCATATACTCCTTTGTCTTATCTACAGTGTCATTCCTTATCAACATATTGTCATCCACATACACTGCCAAAAGTACACAACCATCAGCTAGTTTCTTGATGAATACATAGTGATCAACAACATATCTTTGAAATCTATATCCTATGAAAATGTTGAATTTTTTAAATCATATTCGTGGACTTTTTAGACCATAAATAGTCTTTTGAAGTAGACAAACAAGATTTTTTTCCCTTGAGCAACATACTTAAGAGGTTGTTTCATGAGTACCTGTTTTGTTAAGTTACCATAGAGAGAAGTACTTTCTATGTTCAACGGGCGCAAATCCTATGATTGGTTAACAACAATAGACAGTAACATTAGTATAGAATTCAAGCGAGTTATAGGAGAAAAAGTCTTTACATAATCAATTCCAAAGGTCTTTGTGAAACCTTGTGCCACCAACCAAGCTTTATATCTATCGACAAATCCATTGGACATGTACTTGATTATGTAGACCAATTTGTAGCTAATTATGTTGGTTCCATTGGGGCCAGCTACCAGATCTCACGTGCTATGTGATAATAGTGTCTGCAATTCTGCATCCATGGTAGCCTTCCAATGGGAAGGAGAAGAGCTATTTAGTAGGGGATGGCTAATGTGGCTACTGTCATTAGTGATATACCTATAAAGGTCGTGTTTGATGTGGTGCTATCATCACATGTCAGTCTTTAAGTGTTATACTATCTTCAACATGAGGATGAAATGGGACATTATCAGGAGTATCAATAGAATCAAAATAAGTCCGAGACTCTAAAAAGTAACATAAACAAACTATTGTCGAATAGTAGGGTGATAACATCGATAACCCTTCTGAATAAGAGAATAACCAACAAAAACACATTTAATGGAATGGGGTGATAGCTTGTCAAAACCAAGAGAACGAAGGTGACACATTCAAATGCTTTAGCAGGTAGACGAAACAACACCATATTAGGATGTCGTCTTCGTAAAGGAATTTTCCTATCAAGGACACTATATGATATTATAAGGTAAGAAACAGTTAGGACCGCATCATACCATAGAAATTTTGGAACACGCACCTACAATATAATAGTATAGGTTACGTTTAAAATGCATCTGTGTTTTCTTTCAGTTACACCTTTTTGTTGAGATATATAAGCATAGGAGGTTTGATGTAAAATCCCAAAGATGTACAATAAATTTGAAGGTCTTGTTAAACAAATTTCAAGGCATTATCAATACGAAAAACCTTTGGAGAAGTAAAAAATTGATATATTATTTTAACAAAAAACTTTTTGATAACGTCAAAGTCATGCATTCTATTCTTAAGTAAATACACCCAATAGATACAAGAAAAATCATTATTGAAGACAATGTAATACCTATAAGCTGATGTAAACTGAAGATGAGCAAGCCCCTAGATATCATAAAGAACCAACTCAAACGGACTTTGACTAGTGGTAAGAGACAGATTCTTGTAGGTAGCACGATTATGTTTATCTAACTTACATGACTGACGTATAACATATTGAATAGAAACCTAAGGTAGAACTTGTTGGAGTTTGCGATGAGAAGGATGATTAATATGGTAGTGCAACAAAAGGGTTGACTCTGTAGTGGTAACCATAGACGTCAACTTGTGTGGTATTTCATCATGAACCAACAAGTAAACATCATGACCACATCATAGAATTAAACGTTGATTTTATGTAGGACTTTGGTCCGACAAAGATAGGAAATATGTCGGACATTAGTGAAAATATTGATGGAAACGCGGTAAATTTACAGAAGTCTATGAAAATAGTTAAAATTTTTTTTGAATTTTGATTTGAAACTTTAGGATAAGATAAAGTAAGCAATAATCTAAATTTAAGACTACTTAGATCAATTTTTCTAAACATGTATCACGTCAAAATACATTGTATAAACTTAATACAAATATCTTGAAGCATAAATGGTAGCTAAAAATACTTTATAAATGTATAAATCATACTTAAAAATATGTAGTATATGTTTAAAACGAATAACTCTCACAACATTTAATATAGAGAGAAAGTAGAGTTGAGAGAATACTTAAGTATTGGAGATGTGGAATTTGATTGAAGATCCTCCTAGATGATGCCACTTCGCAGAGTTAACGGGGGTGGCGGGGGCAGCAACCTAGTCTTGAGATGGTATACAGTTAAATGAGTATATTGATTTTACTAATTTTATAGGATTATTAGGTTAGATCTATGCGTTATTAAGTTAAATATATGTATTATTAGGTTAGATTTATGTAATATCAAGTTATTAACATCAAAACACACATTAAAAAAAACATTAAAAAAACCTAAGACTTATCTGCTATTAGGTTAAATCTATGTAAAATGCAAAAATGTTAGCAACAAGCAGCAGCCAGTGGAAAAAATGTAGAGTTTCATCTATGTTGGTAGCCTTAAAAGGCATGTTGATTGACATGGGCTCAACTTAGTGTAGAAATTACATTGAGTCGACTGACATGGGTCGATATGACGAAATGAGTCGATGCTTGCCGTCGAAATCCAATATATCACGACATATGTATGTATGTCGTGTCACCTAGGTAGCAATCCGACACGTGTCGGTGATATTTTGTCGACATGTGTTGATTTTGGTTCTATAGACCACTTTTACGGTGCAAACTAATTTTCCTTTCCACCGGTAGATCTTGAAAATGAAAGTGGAAAAAAGTCACAGAAACATAGAGGATTTTTGTAATAGCACTAGTAGAAAATAAATTAACTAGTACATAAAGAACTTTATAAAGAATAATTTGAGGAGAGGCATGAATAACCCCTTCTCTAAAGATAGGATAATGGTGACCATCGACAATAGCAATAGAATGTCAAATAAATTAGAAAGAGGGATAAACAAATTATGACATATGGGAGGATGTACTTGAGTCTATAATCTATGGAATTGTCTTGAGAAACTAAAAGGGAACTAATACTTGAGGTGGTATCATGCAAAGCAGTAGCAGAGGGTTGAGTAGCTCGCAACTGTTGGAACTTATCCCAGTCAACATGGGATATGGTCATTGTGGAGGAAGATGTCTGAGCAACAAGTTCTGTAGAAGCAATATAAGTTAACTGAAGTTGACTAACTTTATTCCAACACCTTTTAGAAGTGTGATTGGTCTGGGCATTGTGATTACACTAATAAGTACCATGTCTGCCTCCTGTAGAGCGACCACAGTGACATCCACATCCTTGACCATGAGTGGTATTAGCCATGGTGGACTGATCTGATGTTGGAACAGGTGTCCCAGTGGAAATCCGCAGGGTACATGAAAAAATGGATGAAAGGGATGGGATACTATTAGTTCCAAGAGTTTGATCACGAATCTCAGATGAGATAATCAAATCAAGTGCAGTTAGGAAAATAACAATGGTAAGTTCCTTATGATGTTCCTTCATATTAGAGGTATGAATGAAGAGAGGCATACGAGTGTTGAATTGAGTGATCTTCATGTCAAAGTGTGAATATGTGCTCGTAAATTTCACAAATGTGAAAAATATTCTTTTCATGTTCATAAGTACTTTTTAACGTATCCTAAATCCATTTTGTAGGCTTAAGCATCATGATTCCACAAGCAACGTTCTCCTCTATATTGTTTATGAGTTAGTATATAACGACACACTTATCGGTAAACCAGTCTTCATAGGCCACATCCTTGACATTTGAGGGGTTGTGTGAGGTGTTGGATCTTTTAGTGGGTGTCAATGAAGGTCTCAAAGGCTTGAAACCACAAGAGGTAATTGTTGCCAGTCAATTTTATCAAGGTATTGTTGAGATTTTTTACAAACAACTCATGGGACATCGAAGAGGATGCCATATCTTCAACAAATAGTACAAATCAGCGACAAATTGGTCTTATCGGCACAGAAAACAACAGCAAACAGATATGAAAAACACTAGATTGCACGTCTCTAGGCACACATGGTGGAAACAAAGGCATACCTAGGGCACATACACAACCTTAGGGCCTTCAACACATCACGGGTAGTAATAGTAGCCTAGAACACGGCATAGGAACCACGTGTGAGGCTGCGTAAGACTGTCGGTGGCCTTAGAATAGGACTAACAATCAATAGGTTGAAGAGGAGAGAAAAGACTGTTGGGTGCTACAGTGATTCTGGTAGCGCTATAGTTACTCCAGTGGGCTGCTACAGCAACATTATAGTATTCCAGCAGCGACGGTGGGTGGCGGGTGGGAGGATGGTGGCTAGGGTTTCTCAACCTAGCTCTGGTACCATGTTAGAGTATAGAGAGAATAATAATATATATCTTATTACTAGAAGAGGGATTATATATATATAAGTATGACTAGATGGTATCTTAATACATGGACATCCAATAACTCATATAACACCCATATAATGTAAGATATATTTAATAATATTTGTAACATATAATATAATATAAGATATATCCAATAACCCCATATAAGAAACAAAGTGTGCTTATGGTACTTCTGTAAATAACCTAGTTGAGCCGACTGATGAGGGACTTGAGGAACTTGCATTGTTGTAGCAGAGACTCATGTCTTCCACCAATCATTTGTCTCATCTGCATATCCGGAAAACACATTAGCTAGGAATCTAGGATGAAAGGGCATTGAACAATGCAAGTATTTGTTAGACTAGTGCACAGACTACTAATAGAGGATGATGCATAAATAGTTCCTGTGTTAGAATGAGGGAAGATGAACACTAGGTAACATGAATACGAGGAATAGACTAAAAAGTGTTAAAAATGAAAGCTTACATCTTAAAACTTGTAAGGTGAGAAGTAGAAACCTAAATCTGCATATCTCAAGCATTAGCATGGTTGGCAATGCGAGAAACCTAAATCTGCATCTTGTCAAACTGCTTGTGGTAGGTTACCCAATATTTGCCTTTCAAGTGGATGAAATCACATTATATGTGAAAGTGTTGGCCCAATCATTCTTCCCAGACTTGATCCAACACTTCTCAGAGATGTGGTTGTTCCATCATAGTGCACAATGATGTAAGCTGTCATTATCATGGCTCAAATGATACTAACATTCTCCTCCTTGGTCATGGCCTCTTTCTGGATCTCTTTTGTGCCCTTATGCCTTGTACATAGTACCAAATGTTGACGCACGTCGCCGAAATTTCATTGACATATGTCTTATTTTCAATTTACCGACATGACTCTGACACGATACAGACATGGAAATTTTTTAAACAATTGTGATTTTTTTTTACTGTGTTTCCATCGATACAATGCTGACATACCGACATTTTGTCGACATGTGTCTATTTTTAAACTTACCGAAGTTCGATACAAAATCGACATTTAAAACCTTACCCTTGTACTGCCAACTGATTGGTCACTGTTGCAGAGTAGAATGGCTAGATTCTAACCCAACAAGTGTGCAAATCTCTAGATAATTACTTAAAGAGACAAGGCACCCTATTGCCAGCCAATAGTTGTCCACTTATGTGACCAAGGTACTTATTCAAGCTAGAAAAAAAATTGGCATCCAAACATTCTTCCCTCAGTGCCGATGGCTTCTGAATATCCATGGGAAGAGGCTGATAGATGCTCAATTTATTCCACCATTTCGTTGAGAGGCGTAATAATCAGGTAGAGGACAATCTTGCTTTGGTTGAACATTTGCTCATACAAACTAGTAGACTTGTTAGATGTTAGGACCATGTGAGTGCATCTCCTTTGGTGTGTCCTAAATCTTCATCAACCATGTCATGCCACAATAGTCATCTAGTTGACAAGTCTCAAAGGTAATGCCACTATGCCAGTGGCCTCCTTGGTGAGATGCAATTGTTTCCTTTGTGAACCAGCAAATAGATGCAACATGGAACCCAAAGGAGGTAATCATCAAGCTTGATGGTAGTTCCTGAAGCAATTTAAATTTGTAGTCGTCTGAGAGAGCTTGTTATAATATCCAGAGGCAGCTGTCACATATAATAGCAGGTTGATTTTTGGATCATTGGATGATTACATTTTGTTTGTTTATTAGTTTATCTAAATTGACAGCTATGCCATACTCAACTGTAATGGTCATGCATATCCAGAAACATGAAAACCCATCTAGCTTTGGTTTGCCATTTTGGCAAAAGAAAAAAAAAATCTTGGCCAGAGTCATGAGTCATGAGCAATAGTGCTACAAACCAAATTACTAAAAAATCAAAACACACTGTCGAGTCCAACTGTGACAGCCAGCTTCCCAAACAATTAAACTGGTTCTTGCTTCCCCAGCTAAACTTTTCGCAATGGTCAAATATCTATATAAAACTTTTCTTGTTCGTGTAAATTTTTTAATCCTTTCTATTTGTTGATTAACTTCTCTACTTACTCGATTAGTTCTTATCTATTGACTTGGATATGTCTTGATTTCTGAATGGGAGTTGAGACAACTACTAGGATGTTTCCTGGGGCTGAACCTCAACTCTAACTCAAAGGAGTTGAGACTTCAATCAGGATTAGTTTGTCATGTTGAAGAAATCACTGAGCCCTTTGGAATTCCAAAGTATTGGTGTTCATACACATTTAGGTTTGGTTTATGGTGTTGAACCTACCACCAAGGGATTTTAAGCCTAAATAACAGGAATTGAGATTTCAATTGGTATCAGTAATCAGTCTATGATGTCTCAACTCCCATGATTAGAGTTTCTTAATTTGAAAGGAAAAGTCAGCACCATAAAAAAGCTCAACACCAATATTTTAATGTGTTTTTTGAAGAAATTAAATATTAATTGGACACTGGGATACCCAACAGGGTCACATAAATGCGAGGTTGTTGTCCTTTTGTTAGCCATGGATGAGCAGTACTTGCCGCTTAATGATTGGATGAGATGAATAGCTTGAACTAAATTAGTTGATATTTTGGTCATAATATTATTTTTCTAAATTTTGGTCATAGGATGATCTTAATTTAAGTTTCTCGAAGAAAATAAACATGTAGTGGAGACTAGTATAACCAATCTGCTATGTGATTGTATCATTTTTCTTGCCCTTTTTGTTAACCTCACGTGGGGAGTACTTAACCACTTTATGATTGGATGAGATGAAAAACTTGCACCAAGGGCTAATATATTACAAGGACATGGGATGATCGTACTAAATTAGTTGCTTAAAGTAAAGGACAAATCACTTGCAAGTCAGAAATATGACACTAAATTTAAAAATATTAGGTTTCAAATAAGTAGTATAATATGAGGTGAATTTGAGACAATTATAAGAAAATGAATTAAGTCAAAGTTACATCTTGTATCAATTATAGATAAAGAGGCCAAGGATGTTGCTTCAAAAAATCAGGGGAAAACAGATGGAAGGTAATGGATCGAGTCTAAGTTACATTTTGTATCAATCATAGACGAGGATGCCAATATTGGGAGTATGTTGCTTTGCAAAATCAAGAGAAGATGGATGAAACGGCTGAATTGCGTAAGTATATTACTTAACTTTTAAAATATGCAATATATAATATAAAATAAGTAGGTTTACATGTTGGGAGATGCTTTCTGGTAAAAAGTGACTTTAGGGAAAGGGTAATGTGGTCATTGATTTCGCAAGATGGGCTCTCATGTAACAAGGTGTTTGCCATGATAGGGGATATCAGAGGCTCATGGAGTGGAGTGTGGTGTTGAGTTAGTAATGGGATAGGGCGAGTGGTTGAGGTTCTGAATGATTGCTGGTTGTTGCCTTTTAGACCGAAGATGATTATGTAACACACATAGGAGAAGAGAGAAGAGGAAGAAGAAGGTGCCTAGAATATGGAAGAAGAAGAAGAAGAAACACCATAAAAGCGCAACAACTCTAACAAAAATAATCCATAATCCATTAATCTATAGTTATACGTGCCTTTAAATTGACAGCAATGTAATTTAAAAAGGAAAGCTAGTTCTAGTCTGAAGAATAATTTAACCACAATTTCCAAAAGAAATCTAATCCTGTTGGGGAAAAATCAAAGTGATTATTAAATATCCTAATTTGGACAATATCCATGATAGTTTCCATGTCTTTATCCATATTTTTCTCATATCATTGTTCAGGGATTTTGTGCAAGGATTTTGAGTGCTGCAATGACCTCCAACTAGGAATGCTTGAGGCTTGCAAATTTTAGGAGGGTTTCCTACGATGGAGAAATCTTTGATTTTGCTGTCTTGCTTGCTGGAGGGTGAGGGTTAAGAGAGGCCTTCTGCTCCAAGCCCTTATATTTGGTTGTGGGTGAAGAATCGATGTATTCAAGATCTTTGCATGAGGAAGGGTGAGGATTAATTCCTGTGGCACTAATTGCAATCAAATGAGGCAATTGAAGATGCAGTTTTTTCTATGTAAAGCTTCCCTTTGATGAGTGTTTGAATGGAAAATGCATTGTAGAGGTGTAGTTTTGACTTAGCCAGCCAATGCTTGTTCTGGTTGCTGGAGGTTGAGGATCAACAATATTTGTTCATGGACTGCTCTACATTGGTTGGGTGGTGTTATGGTGGCTCCAACTGGTAATATCACGTCTTCCCTTTTTTCCCCTAGAATTATGGACTTCTTGTTGCCACCTAACAGGCAGATGTTACTGTGTGGAGGATGATTTCTGTCCATTTGGTGGGCAAGATGGATTAGAAGGGTCAATCACTTTTGTAGGGCTTTTAAGGAGTGGTTAGTGAGCATGAGAGGAATTATGTGGCGTAGTAAGATGTTCATGGACTTCAAGTGCATGGACTACAAATTCGCTAGAACTTGGAAGAACTTCAAAGTGCATGGAGTGAAAATTTTCAATATAATCATGTGAACCATGAATATTCAATATTATGTGGCATAGTAAGATGTCCAATATAGTTGCCTAGTTACCAGCCAAACAGTATTCGGAGTTGAGTCAAATTGAGAATCGACTATCTCTTTTGACTTTTAATGATGGTTTTTTTGTCCTTTTGAGTCAAAAAGAACTTGCCCTTTTTTGCAGTGTTTATTTTCAATGTTTTCAATGAAATCTTTGCCTTTGACTAAACTATGGTTTTCCTTGTTTAACAATTCTAAGCAGCAATATTTATAAAAAGTGGAATGAGGATGACAAGATGTGCTAATTGGCATCTAGTGGGACAGTATGTATGTGATTTAATTGTCATCCTATCACCAATGATTAGTATCAATTCTTACAAAATGCATGATACTGTCCTTTCCAAAATGCTGCACATGTGCTACTATAATTGGCTTTCAGTACATTTTAATAAAGGATTTCTCAAAATTGTGTTGTGGAATCACGTATGGCACGAGACTGTTGTTGATGAGCATTTAATGTACAGGCTGAAAGTGCTATTTCAGCACTCAACTGCAGTGGTGTGGTATTGGGATCTCTACCTATAAGGTATTTTTTATGGACCAATTGTGCTTGTTTATTGCATTGCCTAACAGGTTTGAATTAAAAATGTTATTCCCTGATTTTCCAGGGTAAGCCCATCAAAAACTCCAGTTCGGCCACGTGTGCCTCGTCAATCGATGAACTGAGTTGTGCTTTAGTTACCAAGCGGATGATAGCAATGCTATGTATACACATTTGCACAGACTTGCTGAGGTAGATCTCTGTAGGTTTATAAGTTATTTTCGTGTAGTTTATGCTTCTGGCTCTCATGAACTACATCGGATGGAAGGAAAATAGTCCTATTTAAAAGTACAGTTGATTTTTCATGTCTAGGCTTCTTATGTTCTTTCCCACTGGTATGGACTTCTGGAGGTTACAGTGAAATGTCTGAGCATTTCAAAATCTTCCAACTGGACCGTTCTCTGTAGAAATGTGTTCCATTCACCTACTTTTGCATCTTGCCAGAGCTTTGGATGTGCTTAATGTTGTGGATGTTCATGTTTCTAATAGTTTCTTCCTTGTCTTTTATATTATTTTAATTACATTTCTCCGATTCCTAATTGGTGAGTACTAATTCAACTGGTATTCTTATACTTCTTCCACCGTCGGATAAATTCCATTGCTAGAGTTGATATTGGTGTTTCTTTCGATCTGCTCACGGGAACCAGAATCAGTGACTTTATACACGTCCAAGCGGTGTACTTCAGCTTACCTAGTGTAGAGAAAGTTATCTATTAACTCTGTATTTTAAACCAGTATACCAGGATTACAATAATTTGGCAAGTAACTTTATTAGGATCTTTCACCCTTGTTTTATGAGTTTTTTTGGTAGAAAACCTTTGCAAAAGTGTGGCCTATGAACTTTCCAGGTAGACTTAAAAATTTAGGTGGACAAGTCTAATAAAATGTCTTTAATGGCATGTAAGTAAATAAAATAGTAGTTTTTTTGAGGCAATACACTGAATTTGATATTTTACAGGGTGCACACGTTTACGAGAGTATCGAAGCAAAAAAAAAAAAAAAAAAATCCTTTCATAAGTTTTTTTTTTTGAAATCGGTATTCAGTTTTTTTATATATTTCAAAAGCAAATCACATATAAAAGTCCAAGTACTGTGAAAATATTACAGTTCCTCAACTTCACTAGTGAGGAGCAAAGAGTCAAAGTATTGAGGCTTAAAAATATTACAGAACCAAAAGAGAATATGTGAGTAAATAAGTTAACAGTGGTCAACAAGAACTTGGTCAATTAAAAGGGATTGTCGTCCACAAGAGCAGGGGTGGACACATTTTCATCTCCAGCATGTTGTTCAGTGTTTGCAGTCATAGAATCAATATCCATGCTTTTAGTGTGCTGAAAGGAAGTAAATGAATGTAGAATCTCATTTTTTTCAAAACTTACACCCAAACACTCAATCCAGTAGATAGTCAAAGATATAATATTATTAACAATCATACATTTATTTCTGAGAATGTCCCTAAAAATTCTATTGTTCCTTTCCTTCCAAATAGACCAAAGGAATATTTGTACAAAGGTATGAGAGTCTATATCAGGCATATCAAATTTTAACACAGGCAGCATATTAAATAGATCTGCTATAGATAGGATAGTAGGGTACAAAGGGGAAATTGTAAAAACATTCCATACGGAGTAAGTAAATGGACAAAATAGGAAGAGATGCATTACAGATTCAGTATTGTTATTACAAAAAATACATAAAGTGGGACCATTCCATCCCCTTTCACACAAGTTATCTTTGGTCAGAATTTTATTGCAAGCAACCAACCACAAAAATAATTTAACTTTGAGTAGTACCCAACATTTCTAGATTTCCTCAAAAAATTTAAATCTGAGTCCACCGTCATTTAGCATAGCATAACATGATCTAACAGTGAAGTTCTTATTGGTAGGTTTCCAAATAACCTTATCTTCCTCTGTATTTAAGCCTACATTAGGAATAATCCCAACTAATAGTTCCAATTGAGAATGAAGAAGTCCAGAGTCAGTGTGAGATAATTGTTCATCTAGAAGATTGTTTGGATTGGTATTAATGATTCTTACAACCTTGTCAACGGAGGCTTGCTTAAATTTTGCTCTCCTGTAGATATCAGGTAAGATATCTTTAAGTTTATCTCCATTCCACCATCTATTTTCCTAGAAGATGGCATTTTTCCCATTATTAACATGAAACAAGGTAGAACCATTTATGACATCAAAGCTTTTTTTAATTTCATGCCAGAGGGGTGAAGTTCTAGTGTTGGAAATGTTAAGTATGGCACCTAAACATCTCCTTGCTAAATATTTTGCTTTGATAATATCTTTCCATTTCAACGAGTAATCATTCGATAAAAATTGCCAAAGTAGTTTGCATTTCAAAGCCTTATTGAAGTTTCTTAAATTGATGATACCCCATCCTTGTTGTTCTTTGGATCTACAAAGAGTCTTCCACTTAACCAAGTGGCAAGCTGTGGTGGAGGAGAGAGAGTTCCATAAAAATCTAGACTTGAACTTGTCAATGTCTTTCTCCACTTTGGTTGGTAAGTATAAAACATATAGGTAATATGTAGGAATGACAGATAGAACTGTATTAATCAAGGTTAGTCTGCCCCCAAGTGATAAAAACTTGGCTTTCCAAAGAGATAGTTTTTTTGAGATTTTATCAATGACAGGTAACCAGTCATGATAATTGGATTTCCTGAAGTGTAGAGGAAGTCCTAGGTATTTTATAGGGAAGTTTTTAATTTGACATCCTAAGATATGTGAAGCTCTCTGCATAAAGGATTCTTGAATACCAATGCCAGTGATAGAGGATTTGTGGAAGTTTATTTTCAACCCTGAGCAAGTTTGGAAGCAGCAGAGTATTCTCTTAATATTTATTAAATTATCCTCAGTGGCCGATAGAAATAGGATAGTATCATCAGCATATTGAATATTCATTACATTTGGACCATTATTTGGTAGTTGTATCCCAGAAACTAGATTATTTTCCAATGCTAAGGCTAACATTCTGTTTAAAGCATGTGTGACCACGATAAAGAGAAGTGGAGAGAGGGGGTCACCTTGTCTTAACCCATTTGTTGACTTAAAGAATCCTTTAGAAGAACCATTGACTAACACTGAAAAGCTAGCATGTGAAATGCACATTTTGATCAAAGAGATCCATTTTTGTTCACATCCTAAGCCTTTCAAGGCTTCTAGCAGAAAGTCCCAATTGACATTGTCGAAGGCTTTTTCAAAGTCCAGTTTAAGAATAAGGCCAGAAATTCCATTCAGATTCATGTAATGTATGGTCTCTTGAGCCACAAGAAAGCAGTCTCCAATGTATCTTCCAGAAAGAAAGGCACATTGAGAGTTGTCAATTATCTTATTAAGGACAGGAGAGAGTCTTGAAGCTAATGTTTTAGCTATTATTTTGTAGAGACTGTTGACTAAACT
>JAMKQA010062825.1:0-11532 GCA_024699735.1 Posidonia australis
TCCTTACCCATCCTCTGGTTAGCAGACATCCAGCCTTCCCATTTGCATCTCATGCATTCATCCTTTTGTGGTTTTCCTCGTCTTTCCCTTAAAAGACTAGGTGGCGGCTCCTTCTCTTTTCTTTTCTTCTTCTTTTACCCTATCCTTGCGCTTTCACCATCCTGACATGGCTGTGGTCGTCTCCTCCCCACCCCTCCCTCCGGGTCGGGCACGGTCACAGCATTAAAGTTCAAAATAGGAGCCTCCAACTAAATTGTGATCTATAGAATTTTCAAACTAAATTACACGTGTTCCATGGGCCTAAAACTAATGTAACCAACTCTAATAAAGTATGGTGGTATCGCAATCTCTCTCCATGTTTCAAATTGCTATGTCGTCGTTGTTTGACACCAATCTCATATTTTAACTATCATTTTGGAAAAAAAATTGAGAGCCTAAACTATAATATAACAAATATAGGAAACACAATTTCTAAAAGGGAAGCTCACAAAGAGCCAAGATGATTGTAGCATCATTGCAAGCAACGTAGATTTTCTAATGGCAGTGTCCTGACATCATCCTCAATCCTTGAGTTAAAATCCTATGAAGACATGTTGAGTCTTACTTTGGTTTGGTGCAAAGTAAAATGAACTTGTCCAATAAAGGAATTAGGTCATCAATCTCAAATTGTGTAGAAGACAAGACGAGATCATGAAGAGACGAAGAAGAAGAAAAGTTGAAATAGAAAAGTTGTAGAATCAATTAGGTTCATCAACTTATTACAAGCAGTTATATACTGTTCAATTCAGACAACTTAGCTCAAAATAGAGCCAATAGAATTATTCCATATGGAGTTTGTTACAACAACTTTACCTGTAATTAGTTACACTATTACAATCTCAATAATCAAAGTTAACTTCCACAAATTATAGAATGAAATTTAGAATACGAGCTTTCCTATCTATCAAAAATTGGTAGAATACAAGCATTTTGATGTATGAGTTTTTTTAAACTTTATTTTAAAACTATGACTTCCTCCATGTTTTTTAATAAATCTATTATTCTAACAGTTACGTAACTTTGAACCACATGGTTGACAATAATTTTTTGAAAAAAACAAAAACAAATAATGAACTCGACACTTAAAGTATTACGCTTAATAAAACTCATACAAATCATGTTGAGTTCTCACGAATGCATAAAATTATATACTTGGTATTGTCTTTATAGAACACTTTAATGATAGTATCGAGTTCAACATATAGAATTCAGCATCACCAATGCTATTATTCCCTTTTTTTTTTAATTTACAAATCATCGACACTCACATGTATTAGTATTACCCGTCACGTACGTGGCTCTCAAAGCCACAGTTTTGTACGAAAGTTCAGTATAACTATAATTTTGTGAAAGAGTTGGATAACATCTATTGAAAAAAAAAAATTTCCTTTAGAGTCAATCTGCATCTCATTAGTTCTTGCCATACGATGTCGAGACAAACATAATCCTAGGCAACTTTACATTGCGATTATTGTTGAACCTGCACGTCCTTGCATGACCCACTGAGACGAAGACCATCTCTCCTATGATGTCGCCTAGGTTTGGACTTCACATCCCATTACCGGTGGTTGGTCGTCAGTCGAAATATATGCCTCAATGCAAGAAGGATAACAACATTTTTTTCATTCCGTTGGATGGATTCATTTTGGCAATATTCTCTCCTCATTCCCCGAAGAGTCTACCGAAAAACAGCTCGAATAAGAACCCAAAGCAGCTCTCATATCATGCTGAGGATAGGATAGAATTTGGTATCACCAAAACCGGAAGATTTGTCAAATTCACCTTTAATAGAATGAAGAAGGAAGCGTAGGTAAGTTTGAGATGAGAAGAGGAACGTGAAGAAGCAGATCTGATGATAACTTGGAATTCTTCAGATGTGACGATCACATATGCAGAGACACATGAAAAATTTCATCAAAGCAACAAGAGCTTCACATTTCCATTACATAATAAGTGCTGCTGGCGATAGTGACGAACACAAAGAGACATTGAGGTGGTGTCTCGTTGAAAGTCCTTCAAATATATGATTACAAATGCATAAATACACATGTTAAACTTTGTAGAAGCAACACTAATTTTGCATTCCCATGACAGAATAAGTGCCTCTGGCCGGCCATGACAAATGCAAAGAGACATCGAGGTGGTGTCTCATTTTATCTCCTAGCATCTCCACTACTTATTGTACTGTACGTAGCAACTGTAGAGGCTTCACAGCTTAGAGAGAGCAATATCCATCACCTCAACAAAGAAATCTAGTTACCAAGAAAGATCAAAGGAAGCTTGTCAGGTCAATGATTAGACATTTAGATCACATTAAAGTAACTGATTATGTACCAGAGTCTTCTTTGGTGAAGCAAAGAGGAGGTGTTATTCTGAATACATTCCCGAAGAAACCTCCCTTTCCAACAAGCACGCCCATGCCTGTTATCATTTCCCACATTAATAATAGAAATTTACAGGATCAACAGTATGGCTAGATACCATATGTAAATTGCCAATAACCACAGAGAAATTTTAGCAATTGAGATAAACTTGCCTTTCATCTGCTCCATTACATGCATGATTTCAGTTTTAGCTGGAGTCTTCAACCGATGATCAGTAACAAGTTCCATGCCAAGCATCAGCCCTCTTCCTCTAACATCCCCAATGACTGCAGTGGTGTATTTAGATTACAAAATCTTTTAGTAAGCCATATAGATATGCTAATCTAATCTGCTTGCATTCGCACAGGTATGGGGGATGAATCACATACTTTTTAAAAAATAGCAAGCAAGTTGGATTGGTCCTTTAACTAAGAAACTCTACATTCAAATATCAAGGCAATTGAATGCTTACATTCCTTCGCAGTTTATCCAGTAAAGTAAAATAATTGGCTACATTACAATCTTAAAAGGGGGACAAAAACTCAAAAAGACTATTCTAACGTGCATTAGAAAAACACCCCTAGAAAGACTCCTATGCCTCTACATTTCTCGTTCATTTTTAACTAGCAGAAAAATCAGCTTAATTAAGAATCGAGTTCCCAATACTACATTTTTTTTTATTTCCATTGGTGCATATGGATGCACACCACCAAGAAACAAGGGCACCAAAAAGATGAAAGCATATTTTCAAGGACTGATATAAAAATGAAGGAATTGCACAAAAGACAAATCACACAATCACTGAAACATCACAGTTCTACAAAAGGTATTCTTGTTCAGGATTATCAAGCTTACCATCATGCTTCTGCTGGAGGCCTCTGAGGCATTCTTTCAGATGAGATCCTACAGTGAAAGCATTTTCTTGAAGCTTTTCCTTCTCAAGGACTTTCAGAACAGCATGTCCTCCAGCAGTACATGCAGGGTTACCACCAAAAGTATTGAAGTAGCTGCGACGAGTCAACACCTTAGCAATCTCTGGAGTTGTGACCACTGCACCAATAGGAATCCCATTTCCAATTCCCTGATGGCAACATACAGAGAATCAAGCAACATTTCAAAATCTTTAAGCATGCTTTTGAAAGTATTAAGGTGAAGAGCTTGTACAAACTTGAAAATCCACTTTTCCAGGAAACGTGAATGATAAAGAATATTCAGGTGAACTTTCATGATAGTTGTATGACTTCCCTATTTAGAGATATAAAGAACAATAATCTCAAACAATGCACTGGCTTTTTCCTTTTTCCCAATTGCCTTACATTTAGCCAATTTTGAAATAGGAATATCTACTGAACCACCAGGTGAATTTTCATGATAGTTGTATGACTTACTTCCCTATTTAGAGATATAAAGGACAACAATCTCAAACAATGCACTGGTCTTTTCCTCTGCCCAAATGCCTAACATTGTAGCCAATTTTGAAATAGGAATATCTACTGAACCACCTAGTGACACAAAGATTCCTGTAGGGATCCTTGCTATTAACATATTTTGGAGAAAGCTGGATACATAAAAAATCAATATAAACTCACGATTCTATGAGCTTAAGTTGAACGATTGGAAAAGATACCGAATTGCTGCATATGGACAATTGTAATAAGTGAAGAAATTTCACCTTGGCCATAGTAACTATGTCTGGAACAACTCCATGGGCCTCGAAACCCCAGAAATGACTTCCTGTGCGTGCAAATCCAGATTGAACTTCGTCTGCAATACAAAGACCTCCAGCTTTCCTTATGGCTTCGTAAGCAGCAGGCAAGTATCCTGGTGCTAATTCAATGATGCCACCAACACCCTGTCCCAGATATTATATAACTATGAATCTCTTATGCTAGTTAAACGGAAGTTAATAAGTGAGACACTAATGTGAAATTTATACCTGTATGGCTTCAGAGATGAAGCCTGCAACTCTACCATAAGTGCCATAGTCAATGATTTCTTGCACATCTTTCGCATATTTCTCACCATCTGATCCAAAAGCACCTCTGTACGGATCAGGATTCAGTGCATGGTGCACTCCACTCTGATGGCAAGCCAAGATGTTTGATTCAAGGTTGAAAAAATAAAGATTACTAATGTTTCTAGAACATATGCAAGCAACCCAAATAAACCAACAGATGACCAATTCCTCACAAGATAACATGATAGAACCATCGAATTTCATTAATTTATTATATATACTTATATCATTCCTTAGGCATATTGTATCTTGCATAATAAATTTTGCAGCATATTTTTATATATTTTTTCTTCACCAAGTCTTTTAATTATGTACATAGATTATGGAGTCAAACTCTTTCCCAATATAAACACCAATTATATCAAAGTCTTCAGTCCCATTTGGATCTGCATTTGGAACTACAACTTTTAATCAAATCTGATTTTTTGCCAAAAACTATACATTACAGCTTTCTCAGTTCAAAACTACAGAAAAGCTAATCAATACTTTTCAAAAAAAGCTTTGGAAGAACGACCTATTTGGAACTGCTTTTCTTGGAAAAGTACTTCTTGTCAAAAGATGCAGTTCCAGAATCAATTCCAAACGAGGCCTTCATCTCCAAATCAATCAAGTACGAGTGCACCATAAACCACCCTCATGATGCACATTCTTAATTGATAAAGTTTAATAAAAATGACTCTTCCATGATATGTAAACCATAAGAAACAATGGCATCTATTGTAGAATCTCTAATAACATCATGCTTTTCTTCGATAACAAAAAAAAAGAGAGAAATACCTGTACAACATTGAACTTCCAGCTACTTTGAGCAGTTGCCCCCATCGTCCCTGCTGCATTCCCATGGTACCCATTTCTGATTGATATAATATCCTGGGAACTGGTATATAGCCTCGCAATCATCAATGCAAGTTCATTAGCTTCTGTGCCGGAGTTTGTGAAGAAGACGACCTGCAAAGTTACAACAATGGAAATTCCAATTCAACTTTAAAGACCTACACAAAACAGCAAGAACATTGGTGCAGCAACCAAAACTTACCTTGAGATCACCAGGCAGCTTGGATGCCAAAGCCTCAGCAAAATCTGCAATGGCATGGTTTAAGTACAAAACAGTAGAATGCTGGAGCCGTCTAGTCTGGTTTACAATGGCTTCAACAACGTCAGGATGGCAGTGGCCACAACATACAGTGGCAATTCCACCAAAAGCATCAAGGTAGCGGCGGCCATCCTCGTCAAACAAGTACTGCTTCTTCCCATCAACAATATTCAACTACCGCAAGAAAGAAACAATCAAATTAACAACAAAAAAGAAAGAACTACATGTAAATAAATATTAAATCAGAAACACATGTTATCTGCAGTAACCAAGATATAATAGCACATTCTCAAAGAAATATCAACAGTCAGAAAAGGAAGCAAATTTGTAAATTGACCGGAAAAAGGTACTAAAAGAAATGAAACTAACATCAAATCAATAGCATGAGCTGAAAAGGAAATGCAACAGGAAATTCCGAAAATTTAAAAAATAACAAGAAATTCTGAATGAAAGCTTTTACCACAAATCAGCTGGTATATTAGAGAATGGAGAAAAAGAACTTCTACAATGCACCAACTATTTACCTTAAACATTGAACTTTTGCTCACACAGAAAAGGTACAAACATTTCAATTTTAGCTAAAAGGCAGACATTGCTCTGGTTTCAACTTCAGAAAAGAGGAATATTCGAACCACAACCAGACCTGATAGTTACAGAAAAGGGAGAACCCAATATGCTTCTCCCACAACGCCAGAATCTCTCTCCTTTTTGCATGAAAATCGAAAACCCAAATCAGAGAAAAAAAAAACTACATGTTACAAAAAGAAAAAAAAAACAAAACAAAATCCTCCTGTCACCGCTGTGATCATATCCACGTCACAACAAACAAAAAAAAACGATCTTTCCGACAGAGTACGAGGTGATGACTCACGGGGTTCTTGTAGAAGTAGAACATGGAGGGGCTGAGGTACTCCGCTCGTTTCCTCAGGATCTCCGCCGCCCTCGGCCCGTCGTAAGGTGGAGGCGCGTAGTTGAACGGGGGCATTCTGGGAATAGCCCTCGTTTCCGGCGGAGACACCACCTCCTCCGCCGCCGCCGTGGAGACGGGTCTGTTAGCGACGACGCCGACGCCGTAGGCCCGGCGGAGGGAGGCGAGTCTTCCGACGACAAGCCCATGCATTTTTTTTTTTTTGTTTCACCAACGGAACGACGGAGAAGAATTTGATAAACCGGAATGGGCCCGTGGAGTGGAAGGAGACAGCGCTTCTCTCTCCTCTCCCTGTGGAATGTTTGTTTTTTCTGTTGTGTTTCTCTCTCTACTCGTGGGGTTGTTGGGGATGGGCGGAGAGGAGTGGAGCGGGGAGGGGTATATATTTGGATTGTTGGGTGGGTTGGATAGACATATGGGTGTCAATTTCAATAAAAATGCAGAATGAATCGATCCTCGTCAATTTCAGGAAAAACAGAGAGAAGGAGTTTTTTTTGCTTGCATACGGCATAACCTTGAAAAGTAGTATATTTACTTGTTACTCTTAGATAAAAGTTATTTTCTTTCATGTCCTTGTATAATCAAAAACTAGTTTGTTTGGTCAAGGAGTGCACATGAGTTTGTTTGTATCAGGTCACAATCTAGTTGAGTAATTTTGAACGCAATTCAACATAGGTTTAGACTCAATTCAAGATTTTTTTTTGGGGTGGTGAGGGGTTTTTAAATTTCAAAATAGAAAAAACCAAAAAATAATTTTGGTTCATGTAAAAGTGGTTTTAAATGTTGAAGGAGCATGCAATATATATATATATACACACACATACACATACATACGTATAACTATACATACATACATACATACAAATATATATACACACACACACACATATATATATATATATACATAAATATATATATACATAGCTAATTTGAGGCCATTGGATATTGATATAATGGTGTTTATGAAAACCATCTATTTTGAATCAATACTACTAGTGGTTTCTTTTTAGAGGGAAAATTTTTTCAATTTTTTTTATTTAATTATATTTAAGTTTGGTAGTTATTGATCTGAATAAAAAATATTTTGACTTTTCAATTTAGTATTACTAATCTAAAAAAAATAGTTTTGTATCACTAAACTGAATAAAAAATAGTTGTATCACTGAATGTTTAATTCTATCAAATGTTTAATTTTAGTTAGATGTTATTCAACGAATTAAAAATAATTATTGAATTGAATACAAAATAATTTCGTAACTATAATGAATAAAAATAATATTCAACAGTTCAAAATAATATTACCGATTTGGACGCTAAACAGTAACACGAAACTAATTTGTTACTACAAAATTAAATTAGTATTACTGATTTGGACCCTAAACAGTAACACAAAACAAAATTAGTATTACTGATTTGGACCTCAAACAGTAACATGAAAGTAAATTATTACAACAAACTATTCAAACGTAATTATACAAATTCAAGAACTCGGATCAAAATTGCAATTATACAACAATCTAGTCTTGGAATCCCAACTGCATCCCAGAAAAATCAAAACACCGACCCTTTACACATAGAAAAGCTACAACTCCCTTACACCGATCACTATCGATCAACAACAAGCCATCGATGAAAAAGTCCGTGGGTTTTCCCGCACCATGTGTGCGAAACTACACTGGGGAGACAGTTGTCTCTGGGGCCCCATCCACGTTCTGGGGCCATCTCTAGCGCAACTGCACTGGGGAGACGGCGCTGGCTCTCGCGGCAGAGGAGGCTCTAGGAGCACGGAGCCGTGGGGTTGGGTCCCGTAGCCAAGCATGTGGGAGGACAATCTGTCTTAGAGCCATGCTTTCCGTCTTTAGATCCGGTCTGAATATGGACAAGGGCAAGGCCCTAGGCGCACTGGCGTGCGAGGCGGGGAGCGGCGTCAGTGGAGGTCGAGGCCGGATGTTCACGGCGGGGCTGGTGGCGGCATGGTACTCATCCAACATCGGCGGTGGGGCTGGTGGCGCCATGCTTTCCGTCTTCAGATCCGGTCTGAAGATGGACAAGGGCAAGGCCCTGGGCGTGCTGGCGGGTGGGGCAGGGAGTGACGTCAGCTGGAGGTTGAGGTCGAATGTTCACGGTGGGGTTGGTGGCTGCATGGTGCAGGAGCGACCGGCCGGAGGAGCGGGCGGTTGGAGGAGGTGAAGATCTATGGCGTGCTGGCGGGCGAGGCGGGGACTGGCGTTGGCTGGAGGTTGAGGCCGGATGTTCACGGTGGGGCTGGTGGCTACATGGTGCAAGAGCGGGCGGCCAGAGGAGTGGTGGTCGGAGGGCTTCGGGTTGGGGAGGGCGTCGTGGATGGAGAGGGTAGTGGAATGGCGATTGCTGTAGGGTTTGGATGGGGGGTGGGGTTGGTTTAAATAGATTTTAGGGTTTTGATTTGGAGGAGAGGTTTTTGTTTTGTTTGAATTTTAAAGAAAAAACCACAAACCAGATTTGCTGGTTATAAAAGTGGTTTTAAATGTTGAGGGAGCATATAATAGATCTATACTCTCTCTATATATATAGACACACACACACACACACACACACACATATATATATATATGTGTGTGTGTGTGTGTGTATGTGTGTGTAGGCCAATTTTATGATAGGGTCTGTCCCTACTTAAGATAAGTAGGATTTTGAATCTCTCAACCACTGGATTTGTACCTTATAGTGGAAATGATGGAAAAAATTGTTACCTTAACTACCTCTTTATTTAATTGAATTCTTTTAAATTATTATCATTTAAATAATAGTTATTGAGATGAAGATAGATAGTTAAGATTAAGGGTCCTACTTAGCTTAGGTAGGGTTGGACTCTACTTATCTTAAGTAGGATAGGACCCCACTTGATCATTACTCTCTCTCTCTCTCTCTCTCTATATATATATATATATATATCTATCTATCTATCTATATATATATATATGTATGTATGTATGTATGTATGTATATAGTTAAAATCAGGTAAGGCTCGTCCTTACTTTTGTTGATAAGGCCCTCCATCTATTCATTCATCATTGACATAAATCTAAGATCATAACCATCCACTGAAATAGGAAAAAAATACAAACCATAAATCACTTTCAAAAACCACCAAAAGTTTTTTTTTAAAATTTAAAATTCAAAATCCCACCAGCCCCATTAATAAAACCTCTCCATCACTCTTCCCTCGTCCCATCCCCACCATTGCAACAGCCACCCCACCATTTCTCATTGTTTGATGGCACTATAAACCGCCAGACACCCCATCGCCACCTCGACGCCCTGCTGCCATTGTGTCCTCCTCTGCACCATCCCGCCCCCCGATGCCACCATGTCCTCCTCCCCTCCCACTTATACGACACCTTCCCACTGTCCCCTCCAATGCCCTCTCCTTCTGTCAATCCCATTGCTAGATCCCGATCCTGACCCTAGATCATGTCGCCCGATCTCGTCGCTCGACCCAAACCTGCTAATCTCTTGCCGATCACTCGTCTGATTCCTCACAGCATCGTTCTCCTCCCACTGCCGCACAACAAAAGGCCAATTGTAGTTTTTTTTTGTTACAATACAATAAGTATGGAGGAAACAGTGAAGTTCCTAGATATCAAAAGTAAAACAGAAAAAAGTAGTAATATTAAAACAAAAACAAGGAAGTCTGAAATTGAAACAAAAACAAAAACAAAAACAAAAAAACTAAAACGTTACTAATAAAAAAATGATATTGCCATATCAAGAGGGATACTAAAGTGTAAAATTGAAACTAAAACTAAAATTAAAACTAAAATAGGAAATTAATGTGATTTAGTTAATATAAAAAACTATAAATAAATGAAAATGGAGGGAAAATTAAAATTTACAAAACCACCATTACAACATAGGTGGTTTTGCTAATTTAAAATCTAGATTTTAAAAAAATTATATAATATATCTTTGATTCTAGGTTACCCAACTTCAAAACACAAATCCATATCCAATCTATGTTTTTTGGGTTTGAGATTTTGTGACCTATACTACTAGAAAAATCAGATTTTGCTAGGACTTATAACGAGCACATTGCGAGGACATGTCCTCGCAATATATTAGCGAGGACTTTACGTGGACATGTTCTCGCAATAGTCCTCGCAATATATTAGCAAGGACTTTACGAGGACATGTCCTCGCAATAGTACCCTAAAATTATAAACACTCGCCCTCTTTCTCAGCCACTACCCTCTCGTCTCTTCACTCTCCTCTCCACTCTCACGACCACCTCCGCCGCCCCCTCTTGTCTCTTCAACTTTGCACCCTCACCACCACCTCTGCCGCCCCCTCTCGGCCCTACCCCTAGCATGGGCCCCCCGCGCCCCCACAACAACTCCACCCCTTCCTCCTACATTAGTCCTACATTGCCAGTTGAGGGCATGGCAGGGGGGACAAGGTGGGGAGGATCTGCCACATGTACCTGACGAGAGACCACGCCATGTTCCTCCACAACCTCGGCGGTGGGGACGGGGCAACGTCCCGAAAGATGTACTCCGTCGCGAAATCCTGACTACGCACCGCCGTCTCTCCCCTTCTCCTCCACCAAAACCAGTGGAGGTGCAAACCAGGCTTTCCACGCCATATCTTCTCCGCCTTCGTCTCGTCGTCGTCGTCGACGTGCACAGCGCTACTGGAGCTGGGGGAAGTGACGGAGATCCTGGACGACATGAAGGCTAGAGACGTGAGGGTCATCCCCGTCCAGGGGTCCTGCAAGTGGACGGATTTCATGGTCATCGCCACCGGCCATTCCGCGTGGCACGTCCGGAACATCGCCCAAGCCCTCATCCACAAGGCAAGTTTCTCCTTCGCCCGCCCTAGGATTTCCCTACATTCAGACTTCGGTTTTGATTTCTTGAGCTCTCCGTCTCGTGGTGGTTTTGAGGTGCACCGTGAACATTAGGCAATATATCGAAATGTGCAAACATTTGGGCCTAGGAAATACACATAAACATGTTAATGAGTGTGTCGAAAATGAGATTCAAGCCCTGGTGGGCTGCTTAGTTCTAATGCTATCTTAAAATTATTGTTTGTTTCACTAGATTCATTTAGTGATGGT